>SJYT01048170.1:37727-70484 GCA_006410635.1 Cephalophus harveyi | reverse complement strand
GAGCACTCCACTGAATTGTGACAATAAAATGTGTTTCCAGATATTGCCTAATGTCCTATGGGAATCAAAATTACTCCTCAACAAAAACTGCTGCTTTAAACATATAAAAAGATCTGCTTCCTCACTCTTTGGTGCAGATTTTAACTATAATGAGGGGCCATTTTTTTCTCTAGTTAGATTTTTATTATCAAAACAAGTATTTTCATTATCAGACATTTTGCTGTTTACCAATGTGTTGGGTTAGGAAATCACATTAATTCTTTTCAGTGTGCAACCTCTTCGGAGGGCTTTTGGTATTAACTATCAAACTTGAAATGCTTACACTCTTTGCTCCAGCAGCTTCATTGCGAAGAATTTATTACGTGTAAGTGAAGTCACTCAGTCGTGTCCGACTCGTTGTGACCCCGTGGACTGTAGCCTACTAGGCTCCTCCGTCCATGGGATTTGCCAGGAAAGCGTACTGGAGTGGGGTGTCACTGCCTTCTCCACTTTGTCACATAGGTGAATTCAAGGATAATCATGGCAGCAAAGATGGAGTAACAAAAAACTAGAAATGATCTGGTATCCAATGATGGGGGTAGGTTAAATAAATAGAACATTAAAAGTGAGAAAGATCTAAATGTACTGAAAATATGTCCCAAGACATATTAAATGACAGGTAAAAACAGCTAGACCCAAAACGGGGCTTTGCTACTATTTTGTAAAGTGGGGAGTGTGTTTGTACGTGTTTAGGATTGTGTACCCAAATGTGTTTATAAATACACAGAGTATCTTTGGAAACCCACCGGAGAGTAAGTATGGGATTGAAAGTTAAAAATAAGGAAATTCAACCTTTTGAGCTGTTTGTCTTTCGGCCACGTGCCTGTATGTTTCAAGCTAACTTCAGAACGAACATGTCACTCAGCTCAAAACATCCATACAGTACATAAACGGAAAACTGAATGGGATGGGAGGAGGGTACAGAGTTTGCTTCTCAAGTCGAAAAAGTTCTGGAAACTGGTTGCACAATAGTGCAAACATATTTAACACTACTTAACTGTACACTTAAAAATGGTGACGATGGCAAACCTTATGTGTATTTTAGCACAGCTCAGTATCATCTCAAAGTTAAAAAAAAAAAAAGCCTCCCCAAAAGACACTCATCCTTTAAAGTTAGCTTAGTTTGTTACTAACTTGAAATCCCTTTTTAAACACCCCTTATTTTCTCCTTTCAGAACTGAGAGTTCTGAGCAAGTCATTAAGTGCACAGGAGTTCCTGTGACCTTTCACCCAGAACTCGCGGCCTCCAGCCGGACACGCAGCTGTATCTCTAAACCCAAAGTTGGGACCCGCCCTAGAGGCAGCGGGATACCTCAGTCCGGATCCTTTATCTATGAGATTTTAACACGACTGCCACCGTCAAGTACATACTTCTGCGCTACTTTTAACAAGTTACCGCAGGTTAGAGGAACACTGCATCCAGGGCGAACCAGCGTTCCAGATCGCTCCGAGCAGTATCATTAATCCTCCCACCGCCGGGTCAGGGCCACCCAAGCTATCCACTCCGCCTGGCCCAGCTTCCTCCCCCATGGCGCGAAATTACCCTTACCCAGTGTTGGGCAACATGATCGCGGCAGATCGAAGTCTGGGGCGACAACGGACTCAACGAGCGACCACAGAGAAGCTGATTTTCCCCCAGCATTTAGCCCCGCCCCAGACCCCGCCCCCGAGCTCTGCGGGGGTGCTGGGAGCGCCAAGAGGCGGGAGGTGGTTGAGTGCGCCTGCGCACGCAGAGGGCCTCGGTGGCGCGCGGCGCTGGTTTCCTTTTCTCCGCAGCCTGCCCTCTGGAAGCCAGTGCTCCGCGCAAGCGCTGTGAGAAAGCACCCCGCCCCGCCCCGCCCCGCCCCGCCTGCGGGGTCTCTACGGTGACAATTGGACGCCAGCCTGCGCGTCTAGAGGTACTGGGCGCGTCAGCCGCCAAGTACGCCTTTTCCGGGCCCATGAACGTTTCCCCGCCGCCACGCAGAATTCCTTTGCCGGAGTGGGGTGGGGGGTGGCCATTTGGGATGTCCATTAGGGACCTTGAAGGCTGAGATGCGGCTTCTCAGCGGACTTTGGCTCTTGGTCCCCTTGCCGTCCACGCTGGCACCAGGACGTCTGGCTGCCCGCGCGCCCTCGGAGGCCCGTCTTAGGAACGCTTTTCCTGGGCAGATACACACTCTTCTAGAAGCCGGCCAGTGGCGCATTTCGACTCTCCCACTGAATCTGGACTAAAGCCAGCCGGACTGCAGCTAGACAGCCCTGTGGTGAGGAGTAGCTTCTGAATCAGAGCTCTGCAGTAGTTAGTCTTGCCAAAGAACTCAGAGTTAACTCTGATTTTTCTACTCTTTGTCAGTATCTCGGCGGGGAAACACCCAGGCTCAGTGCTGGAATAAGGTGAATTCTGGGACTTAGTATTGCTTTTGGTAGTATACCTTGGACCTGACTCAGCTACCCTAAGGAACTAGAGACTAGCACAATACTTTTAGGGAGACGTGAAGAAATTCTGTTTTGAAGAGGTTCAGTTCAGTTCAGTCGCTCAGTCGCATCCGACTCTTCTGTGGCCCATGGACTGCAGCACTCCAGGCTTCCCTGTCCATCACCAACTCCCGAAGCTTACTCAAACTCATGTCCATCGAGTCGGTGATGCCATCCAACCATCTCATCCTGTCCTCCCCTTCTCCTCCCGCCTTCAGTCTTTCCCAGCATCAGGGTCTTTTCCAAGGAGTTAGTTCTTCCCATCAGGTGGCCAAAGTCTTGGAGCTTCAGCTTAAGCATCAGTCCTTCCAGTGAACATTCAGGACTGATTTCCTTTAGGATTGACTGGTTTGATCTCCTTGCAGTCCAAGAGTAGAACAGGATAATGTTGTTATGTGAGGACTAGCTGAAGAAACTAACCTGGAAATAGGATATGTACTCACCAACTCAATGCTCATGAGTTTGGGTGAACTCCAGGAGTTGGTGATGGACAGGGAGGCCTGGGGTGCTGTGATTCATGGGGTTCGACACGACTGAGTAACTGAACTGAACTGAACTCTCCCTTTTATCAAAAGCTGTAAATATCTCTATTTACTCATTTATATCACTTTCCAGTGTCATAGGCATTTGAATTTTCCATCTGTGATATGGTCTTTAGAGACTCCAGAGAATTTACTTATTCAAGAAGTATTAGCAAAGAACGAAGCACCAGCCTATGTTCGATACAGGATACAGGATGCTTGGGGCTGGTGCACGGGGATGATCCAGAGAGAGGATATGGGGTGGGATGTGGGAGGGGGATTCAGGATTGGGAGCTCATATACACCCGTGATGGATTCATGTAAATGTATTGCAAAACCAATACGGTATTGTAAAGTAAAATAAAGTAAAAAAAAAAATAAAAAAAATAAAAATAATTTAAAAATTAAAAAAATTTAAAAATAAATATTAAAAAAAAAAAGAAGTATTAGCAAACTGTGGGTGCTAGTCAATGGACATACAGCTGGACCAAACAAAGGCAAGGTCTCTCCCTATGTAAGAGGAATGAGGAGTAACCAATGTGTTCTTTAGGCTGACCAACTCTTTGCAACCCCATGGACTACAGCCTATCAGGCTCCTCTGTCCATAGCTTTTCCATGCGAGAATACTGGAGTGTGTTGCCATTTCCTTCTCCAGGCAATCTTCCCAACCTAGGGATCAAACCCCTGTCACCTGCAGTGGCAGGCAGATTCTTTTAACACTGAGCCACCAGGGAAGCCTGTGTTGAAATATTAGGTGTTCTGAAAAGAGTGATGATAGAAACTGTTAGAAAAAAATACTCTCCATTCATTCAAGAAGGTGAAGACAACCTACGGGGTGAGAGAAAATATTTGCAAATCATACATCTGATAAGGTATCCAGAATCTATAAAGAGCTCTTACAACTCCAGCAATGAAAAGATGAGCAGCCTCCAATTTAAACATGAGCAAAGGACCTCAATAGACATTTCTCCAAAGAAGACATGTGAACAACCAGCAAGCACATGAAAGGAGGCCCAACAGCATTAGTTATTAGGGAAACACAAATCAAAACCACAGTGAGATTTCACTATACACCCACTAGGATATCTGTAGTAGAAAAGATGGAGCAACTTTTCTGGCAGTTCTGTGGTTAACATTCCTCACTTTCACTGCAGGAGGCATGGGTTCCAACTCTGGTGAGGAACTAAGATCCTGCATGCCACCTGGTGCAGCCAAAAAAAAAGATGGAAAATACTGTGTTGGCCAAGATGTAAAGTAGTTGACACCCTCAAACATTGCTGGTGGGAATGTAAAATAGCACAGCCACTTTGGAAAACAGTTTTGCAGTTCCTCCAAAAGTTAAAGCATAGTTACCAGCTACTGGATGTCTACACACAGAAGGGCAAGTCCATTTTTGGGTATATACCCAAGAGAAAGGAAACATGTTGAGAATAACCACTAGATGGCACTGGTATTTTAAAATTCTCAATTATATAATACTGCAAAACGTTAATTTGTTAACAATGTTGTGATATATGTTATAATCTGATTTGGATTAAGGCAAAAATAACAAATTTCTTTATAGGTTCGTTATAAAGGGGAAATAAGAGGATGCATAAATTTTAAGGTCCTTAAAATAATGCTTTGTATCAGTAAAACAGGATGTGATGGCCTAATCTGTATTACTATTTTTTAAGTTATCACAAAATAAGCAAATGTGTCTTTGGTTGTTTGACTTCTAAAGTCTATCAAGTTTAATTCTTCAGTATTAGTGGTTTTCAAATACAAAGGAGATTGAAAATGAACTTAAATTGAAGTATCAAAGGATATGATGTTAAAAGGGGCATTCCAGGTGGCACAGTGATAAACAAACCTCATGCCAATGCAGGGGATTCAAGAGACTCAGGTTGGATCCCTGATTGGGGAAGATCCCCTGGAGTAGGAAATGGCAACCCACTCCGGTATTCTTGCCTGGAAAATGCCATGGACAGAGAAGCCTGGTGGGCTACAGTCCTTTAGGTCCCAAAGAATCAGACATGACTGAGCACACACACATGATGTTAAAAACAAGTTTAATCTTAAATTATCAAATAAGGACTCTTCTAACCCTGATGAAATGGCAACCCACTCCGGTATTCTTGCCTGGAAAATGCCATGGACAGAGAAGCCTGGTGGGCTACAGTCCTTTAGGTCCCAAAGAATCAGACATGACTGAGCACACACACATGATGTTAAAAACAAGTTTAATCTTAAATTATCAAATAAGGACTCTTCTAACCCTGACCTTGTATAATATTTTTTTTAAGTGTATAATGCACTCAAGTTTGTTGACCACAACCCACATAAATAAATTTTTCATCCAGACCTAGCAAACTTTTCTATTTAAATCCATTGTATACTACCCTGTTTTGTTTTGTTTTTAAGTTGATTGTAACCTACAACATTATTTTAATGACTCATTCATGGATCATAACCTACCATCTGGAAAACACTGCTTTAGTGTGTTGTAATTTGCCATTGTAATTTTTCAGCTTGCCTTTTAAGATATTCTAGATTCCTTCAGTCAAATGTAAAATTATTAATTGATGGTTGGAAGCCAACAATGGAGAAGGCAATGGCACCCTACTCCAGTACTCTTGCCTGGAAAATCCCATGGACAGAGGAGCCTGGTGGGCTGCAGTCCATGGGGTCCCTAGGAGTTGGACACGACTGAGCAACTTCACTTTCACTTTTCACTTTCATGCATTGAAGGAAATGGCAACCCACTCCGGTGTTCTTGCCTGGAGAATCCCAGGGACAGGGGAGCCTGGTGGGCTGCCATCTATGGGGTCGCACAGAGTCGGACACGACTGAAGTGACTTAGCAGCAGCAGCAGAAGCCAACAATACCATGTAACTAAGAGCAGGTGCTTTCAAGGGCATTTGAAGAGTCAGGGATCACTTGAAACTTTCATTTCTTTCACCCACAAGATAGCACACCCTACTTTAGAAGGTGAAATGGAGAAATCCTTGGGGGTTTTGAGTCTGTAACAGTTGTTTCTGACAATGTACCAAATCTTCCCAGTAGGACCCCTCGCTGTACCTTTTGTTGCTCAATGACTTATTGCCACTCATTTAATTAGTAACAATAGGATAGTAACCTCTTTGCTGTATTATAATGTCTATATTTTTCTCATAGTACATTATTCCAACAATCTAACAAAAGTGAAACTTTCTCTGTAATATCACCCTTGAGAGATAATCATTGTTAATAGTTTGGCATGTATCCTTTGAAATTTTAATATAGATTTTAATTGCACTTAATGCAAAAGGGTGGATAACAACAAACTGTGGAAAATTCTTAAAGAAATGGGAATACCAGAACACCTTTCCTGCCTCCTGAGAAACCTGTATGCAAGTCAAGTAGCAACAGTTAGAACCAGACATAGAACAGACTGGTTCAAAATTGGGAAAGGAGTACGTCGAGGCTGTATATTGTCACCCTGCTTATTTAACTGATAAGCAGAGTACATCGGGTTACATTCTGGGCCGGATGAAGCACAAGCTAGAAGACTGCCAGGAGAAGTATCAATTACTTCAGATATGGAGATGACACCACCCTTATGGCAGATATAGAAGAGGAACTAAAGAGCCTCTTGATGTGTAGGTGAAAAGAGGAGAGTGAAAAGACTAGCTTAAAAGTCAACATTTAAAAAACTAAGATCATGGCATCTCGTCCTATCACTTCATGGAAGATAAATGGGGAAACAATGGAAGCAGTGACAGACTTTTCTTTCTTGGGCTCCAAAATCACTGCAGATGATGACTGCAGCTATGAAATTAAAAGATCCCTGCTCTTTGAAAGGAAGCTATGACAAACCTAGACAGCATATTAAAAAGCAGAGACATCACTTGGCCAACAAAGGTCCATATAGTCAAAGCTATGGTTTTTGCAGTAGTCATGTACGGATGTGAGAGTTGCACCATAAAGAAGGCTGAGCACTGAAAACTGATGTTTTCAAACTGTGGTGTTCGAGAAGACACTTAAGAGTCCACTGGACTGCAAGGAGATCAAGCCAGTCAATCCTAAAGGAAATCAACCCTGAATACTCATTGGAAGGACTGATGCTGAAGCTGAAGCTCCAATACTTTGGCCACCTGATGCAAAGAGGTGCCTCATTGGAAAAGACCCTGGTGCTGGGAAATGGAGGGCAGGAGGAGAAGAGAGTGACAGAGGATGAGATGGTTGGATGGCATCACCAACTCAATGGACATGAGTTTGAGTAAGCTCCGGGAATTGGTAATGGACAGGGAAGCCTGGCATGCTACAGTCCATGGGGTCGCAGAGAGTCGGACACAACTGAGTGATTGAACAATAAAAAGCAAAGGGGAGACTGTTAGTGTTACTCACTTAAGTCATGTCCAACTCTTTTCGGCCCCATGGACTGTAGGCCTTCAGGCTCCTCTGTCCATGGAATTCTCCAGGCAAGAATACTAGAGTGGGTAGCCATTCCCTTCTCCAGGGGATTTTCCCAACCCAGGGATCAAACTCAAGTCTCCAGCATTGCAGGTGAATTCTTTACCATCTGAGCCACCAAGGAAGCCCAAAAGGGAGATTATATATACTCTTGCTTTGGAACCTGTTTTTGTTTTACTTAGTGTATCACAAACCGCTTCAAATTTACACCTAAAAGTTCACCTTAAATTTAAAAAATTAGATGTGTTATCCACCCGGGTTCTTGGACTCTTTAAATCAATAGAAATTTATAAGAGGCTGGAGGAGAAATTCAGGCAAGGCTTTCCCGGGACTTGTACTGCAGCACTAGAGAGAGAAAACAAGTTACAGGTGCCCTTGCTTGCTCTCCTTAAATGGAGTGAGGGTAGGGGCAGCTCCATGGGTCTGGCAGAAGGAGTGGCTTAGGTGGTCTGCCACCCTTGTGGTGGTGCTGTGTGCAGAGATCACGCTCAGCACCCTGCTTTTGCTCCAGGCACCTCAGAAGTGGCCGTTGGTTTGTGGCCTTTTTGTATCGTTGTTCATATCACCCTGACTGCCATGCATCCAGCTGTTTTTAGTCCCTTATAGTTTGTATTCTGAAGCTCCTTTTGTCCAGGCGCAGGCACGCCAGTAAAGGGTCCCTGATCCCAGGTCCCAGACTATCTTAGGTTCATGGTTTTCTTTTATATGAATGTACTCCAAATTAATTTTACCATTTGTGATGGTATTTCAAAAGTTTTTATTTTTTATAAACAGTATTGCAATAAAAGCTATTGTGTGTACATCATTGTTCACTAGTCAATGTCTTGTTTAGCAGTGGATATGTTTTCTAGTTCTGGCAAATGTGAGGTCTGCTGGAGAAGGTTTTCTGACTTTAAGAAAGAGACCACCGAATATATCACCTTTCTTCTTCTGATTTTATTTCTGGACATGATGCTTGGAACAGCTGCATTGGTCTTGAAACCACGAGAGGACCTAGCCTTCCCCTTTCCATAGCTCCGTCAAAAGTGAACTTTCTCCTATAATATACAGGAAAGGGAGTTAGGGGGCAGTTGTCTAAGAACCCACCTAGGTCTTCACCTAGCTTTCTGACACTCCCCCTGCTCAAAGGCACAGTGTGGGTTTTCCTCACTTTGCAGCTAGTCAGCTCTTACAATTCTTGGAGACAGTTCTCTCAGTAGACAACTGCTTCCTTGCCTGAGTACAAGCAGTGGAGTGGGTGTGTGGATCAGGCCATAGTCCATTTTTTGCTCTGTTGGTTTGTTTACTACTCAATTCCCACCCAGCTCTTTACCAAAGAGCTGAGGCTTGCGTGAGGGAACTACCATCTTTTTGTGTGCTGTGTGTGCTAAGTCACTTCAGTTGGGTCCAACTCTTTGCAACTCCATGGACTGTAGCCCGCCAGGCTCCTCTGTCCATGGAATTCTCCAGGCAAGAATACTGGAGTGGGTAGACATTCTCTCCTCCAGGGGATCCTCCCAACTCAGGGATCGAATCTTGGTCTCCTGCGTTGCAGGCAGATTCTTTACCATCTGAGCCACGAGGGAAACCCATCTCCCTCTCTCTCTTTGTATGACAACTGCTCTGTCAGACTTATTGCTTACCCATTACACATTCTCCACTTCTTACCAATGGTATATCTTTATTATTGGAGGTGGCAGTATGCCCAGTATAAACATTGCATCTCTTAAGCCTCCCTTGACTAGGGGTGGCCATGTGACCAAATTAAGGCTAATGAGGTAAGCGGAAGATATTGGGAAGGACTTCTGGGAAAACTTCTTTAAAGGGCTTCCAGACATCTTGTGATATTAAGAATGAAGCTGTATGTTCGCATAACAGAACATAAAGGAGACTAGATCTTTGATAAACATGGAATGCCATTACAGCCCTGAAACCATTACTTCTTTTACACAATAAATAAATTTTTATCTAGGACACTATTATTTTTTGTTTTCTGTTATATGTATCTGGACCTAACTCTTAAATGATAATTTGTCTCAAGGCAAAGTATCAAAAGACTATCAACAACTGAAGGGAGTTCCCTCTGGAATCAACAAGATCCCTAGCTTTGTTCCTTGGTTTCATATCTGCATTATTCCCTGAGAGCATTAGTTTTGTTCAAATTTCCTTCTTTAAAATTGTCTTTAATATTTCCACCACTTTTCAGGAACTCCCAAGGCCTGCTCACAGGAGTTGGTCTCACGCTAAGATCCATCCTCCCTTCCCTAGCTACTTTCCCGAGTGAATTATTCATTTTATTGTTTGTTAATATTTATCTCTTTATTCGGCTGCGCTAGGTCTTAGTTGCAGCACTGTTGATCTTTGATCTTTGTTGTGGCATGCAGATCTAGTTCTCTGACCAGGGATCCAACCTGGTCCCCTGCACTAGGGATGTGGCGTCTTAGCCACTGGACCACCAGGAAAGTCCCCTATTCATTGTATTTAGAATATGACTTTAGCAAGAGATCCATGATGGTTGTAGGTATTCCAAGTCCACTTCCCTTGGAGATAGTCTCACCTAATTCTTCCTGGTATCCAGTAAGTGACTACTATGTCAAACACACCCACCTCTCCCACACTCAGGCATTACTTCTGAGATACAGTAGTCTACTGTGAGTACATGTAATCTTTCCAAGCTGAGAAAAAGAAACATTTGATTCTTCTGTAATCAACATAGCTTCAACCCTGCTCACTATAAAGATAGCTTTTTATCATTTTATACTGAGGAACAATGTCAGTTATTTTTTTATCTTCTAACTTTCAAACTGTGCCTACCATTGGGAAAATACGGACATTTTAAGTTAGCTTAAGGATCAGGCCCATAATTGAGCCATCTATCTCTTGCTGGCCATTACTCTGCTACACAAAGACCAGGCTTTGGAATTCCCCCATGTCTTTCTGCTATGCCAAATTAAATTCTCAGAGGTGCCATCCTCCCACTACACTCTACTAAATTAAATTTTTGATTAAGCTCTCCTACTCCCACTGCTACAGGAGGAGAGAGGCTATATGAAGACATTATCCTCTAATACAACCAATCCTCCACCTCCAAGAGCGGGGTGTGGAGGTGGGAAGACTTGCTTTTCCAGTTACATAAACAACATTCTCATAGCGAAGTCCTCCAGATTGTTCTTTCGTTTTTCTGCTACTGACCTTTTGCTTGTTTGCCTGCTCAAGGCTGAATGTTTGCCTGGTGCCCTGCAGGATCACATAAAGTAAACATCTTCTAGAACTACCCTGGGGAGGGACAGCAATAGTTCTTCCCAGTTGTCTGGCATTGCAAGAATCATTCCACCAACCTTGTAAACTATGACCAGATTTTTGCACAAGACTATTTCAACCAAGGGCAAATAAGGACAAAGAAAATATATATATATTCTCTAACCAATCAATAGCCAGATATGGCTCCTTGTTAAACAGTTGTATCAAAAATTTTAGGGGAAGGTTTGACTTGACCAGAGTGAAGGCTTATTCTAGTGAAAAATAAAAGTATTTCCTATTAAAGATATGGTCTCGATTGCTAAGAAGGGACTATTTTGTCTCATATAAGAACACTTACAGTATTATAGAAATCTTTTTTTTTTTTAATTTTCACCGTGCTGGGTCTTCACTGCAGCGTGAGGGCTTTTCACTGAGGCTCGTGGGCTTGCTCTAGTTGCAGCACGCAGGGGCTTCTTGTTGTAAAACACAGCCTCTCTAGTTGTGGTGCTTGGGCTGAGTTGCCCTGTGACATGTGGGATCTTACTTCCTGATCAGCTGGCAAGGGACCGAAACTGCATCTCCTGCATTGGAAGGTGGATTCTTAAACACTGGACCACCAGGGAAGTCCAATAGGCATCTATACTATGTACTGACCTCATATCTCTGTAGACAAATGGAATACCAAGGCAGTAAAGGCAAATCAACTCATTATAGCAAGCCAACTTCAGTTCAGATGGAAGAGGTACAGGCAACAGGTTAATTGGAAAAGACGGTGAAAAAAAGGAGCTGTCCCTTTCCTTCTGCTACTCTACTCACAGATATTCCTCCATGTTCCGTCTTTGAAATGACTAGGGTGAATCTCACATTAGTTAACTGGTTAGGCATAGATAAGTTAAGGGAGATTCATGATAAGGACTGGTGAAAGACAGTATAGAAAGCTGCCACAGAAGAGTGGGAATACTATAAAGTCATTAGTTATCACATAATTTGCAGGGAAAATGGAAGTCCAGGAAAATGAAAAGAAAATGAACCAGAGAAAATTTCTAGAATAAAAACTAGGAAATTGACACAACCCTACCACAAACTATGAAGAATACCTTCCAATTTGTATCCAAATTAAGGAAGGAAGTTATATTTAACAAGCATTTCTTCTAAGAAACAACTCAGAGCCATTTTTAAGAAAATAAATGGGATAGACCTAAAGGTCCAGCAGCTATCTGAAATTTGAAGAAATAAGGACTAGTGCTTCAACAGTATGTGTACTGAGAGCTTCCAGATGTACAAGCTGGATTTAGAAAAGGCAGAGGAACCAGAGATCAAATTGCCAACATCCGTTGGATAATAGAAAAAGCAAGAAAATTCCAGAAAAACATCTACTTCTGCTTCATTGACTATGCCAAGGCCTTTGACTGTATGGATCACAACAAACTGGAAAATTCTTAAAGAGGTGGGAATACCAAAACACTTTACCTATCTCCTGAGAAATCCATATGCAGGTCAAGAAGTCACAGCTAGAAATGGACATAGGACAACGGACTGGTTCCAAATAGGGAAAGGAGTATCAAGCCTGTATATTGTCACCCTGCTTATTCAACTTATATGAAGAGTACATCATGTGTAATGCCAGGCCAGATGAAACACAAGCTTGGAATCAAGATTGCCAGAAGAAATATCAATAAACTCAGATATGCAAATGACACCACCCTTATGGCACAAAGAGAAGAGGAACTAAAGAGCCTCTTGATGTGGGTGAAAGAGGAGAGTGAAAAAGCTGGCTTAAAACTCAACATTCAAAAAACTAAGATGAAAAAGCTGGCTTAAAACTCAACATTCAAAAAACTAAGATCATGGCATCTGGTCCCATCACTTCATGGCAAATAGATGGAGAAACAATGGAAACAGTGACAGACTTTTTTTTCTTGGGCTCTAAAATCACTGTAGATGGTGACTGAAGCTATGAAATTAAAAGATGCTCACTCCTTGAGAAAAAAGCTATGACAAATTTAGACTGTATTGAAAAGTCTAAATACATGACTTTGCTGGCAAAGGTCCATACACTCAAAGCTATCATTTTAGAGTTGGACCATAAAGAAGGCTGAGCACGGAAGAATTGATGCTTTTGCACTGTGGATTGGAGAAGACTCTTGAGAGTCCATTGGACAGCAAGCACATCAAACCAGTCAATCCTAAAGGAAATCAACCCTGAATACTCATTGGAAGGACTGATGCTGAAGCTGAAGTTCCCATACTTCGGCCACCTGATGCAAAGAGCTGACTCATTGGAAAAGACCCTGATGCTGGGAAAGATTGAAGTCAGAAGAAGAAGGAGATACAGAATAACTCTTCATTCCTTAAGTATGGGCTGTACATAGTGACTTCTTTCTGAAGAGGACCATATGAAAAGGGGAAAAAATAACAGTGAAGAAAGCTGATAAATATTGTCTCAGTCAGGTGATCAAAGTCCACAAAGGCATATTCATAATATGTATCCTTGACATGATGTGATTCCTCTATCAACTTCCCCAGAATCTATCACCTTGTCTAACTGGGACGAAAAACATCAGACAAATCCCAATTGAAGGACATTCTGCAAAATACTTAACCAGTACTGCTCAAAACTATCATGGTCATCACAAACAATGAAAGTCTGAGAAACTGCCCCAGCTAAGAGGATCCTAAGGGGATATGATAACTCAGTGTAATATGGTATCCTGGATGGGATCCTGAAACAGAAAAACATTAGGTAAAAACTGATGAAATCTTAATAAAGTATGGGTGATAGTTGATAACACTGTATCAATATTGATTCACTAATTGTAACAAGTATGTCCAACTAATGTAAGATAATAATAGAAACCAGTGTAGGGCATACAAGAACTCTGTGCTAGCTTCACAATTCTTTTGTACATCTTAAAACTGTTCTAAACAATAAAGCTTAAAAATGTTAAATCTTATAATGCTATACAGTATTATAGAAATCTTTTTTTTTTTTAATTTTCACCGTGCTGGGTCTTCACTGCAGCGTGAGGGCTTTTCACTGAGGCTCGTGGGCTTGCTCTAGTTGCAGCACGCAGGGGCTTCTTGTTGTAAAACACAGCCTCTCTAGTTGTGGTGCTTGGGCTGAGTTGCCCTGTGACATGTGGGATCTTACTTCCTGATCAGCTGGCAAGGGACCGAAACTGCATCTCCTGCATTGGAAGGTGGATTCTTAAACACTGGACCACCAGGGAAGTCCAATAGGCATCTATACTATGTACTGACCTCATATCTCTGTAGACAAATGGAATACCAAGGCAGTAAAGGCAAATCAACTCATTATAGCAAGCCAACTTCAGTTCAGATGGAAGAGGTACAGGCAACAGGTTAATTGGAAAAGACGGTGAAAAAAAGGAGCTGTCCCTTTCCTTCTGCTACTCTACTCACAGATATTCCTCCATGTTCCGTCTTTGAAATGACTAGGGTGAATCTCACATTAGTTAACTGGTTAGGCATAGATAAGTTAAGGGAGATTCATGATAAGGACTGGTGAAAGACAGTATAGAAAGCTGCCACAGAAGAGTGGGAATACTATAAAGTCATTAGTTATCACATAATTTGCAGGGAAAATGGAAGTCCAGGAAAATGAAAAGAAAATGAACCAGAGAAAATTTCTAGAATAATAAACTAGGAAATTGACACAACCCTACCACAAACTATGAAGAATACCTTCCAATTTGTATCCAAATTAAGGAAGGAAGTTATATTTAACAAGCATTTCTTCTAAGAAACAACTCAGAGCCATTTTTAAGAAAATAAATGGGATAGACCTAAAGGTCCAGCAGCTATCTGAAATTTGAAGAAATAAGGACTAGTGCTTCAACAGTATGTGTACTGAGAGCTTCCAGATGTACAAGCTGGATTTAGAAAAGGCAGAGGAACCAGAGATCAAATTGCCAACATCCGTTGGATAATAGAAAAAGCAAGAAAATTCCAGAAAAACATCTACTTCTGCTTCATTGACTATGCCAAGGCCTTTGACTGTATGGATCACAACAAACTGGAAAATTCTTAAAGAGGTGGGAATACCAAAACACTTTACCTATCTCCTGAGAAATCCATATGCAGGTCAAGAAGTCACAGCTAGAAATGGACATAGGACAACGGACTGGTTCCAAATAGGGAAAGGAGTATCAAGCCTGTATATTGTCACCCTGCTTATTCAACTTATATGAAGAGTACATCATGTGTAATGCCAGGCCAGATGAAACACAAGCTTGGAATCAAGATTGCCAGAAGAAATATCAATAAACTCAGATATGCAAATGACACCACCCTTATGGCACAAAGAGAAGAGGAACTAAAGAGCCTCTTGATGTGGGTGAAAGAGGAGAGTGAAAAAGCTGGCTTAAAACTCAACATTCAAAAAACTAAGATGAAAAAGCTGGCTTAAAACTCAACATTCAAAAAACTAAGATCATGGCATCTGGTCCCATCACTTCATGGCAAATAGATGGAGAAACAATGGAAACAGTGACAGACTTTTTTTTCTTGGGCTCTAAAATCACTGTCGGAGAAGGCAATGGCACCCCACTCCAGTACTCTTGCCTGGAAAATCCCATGGACGGAGGAGCCTGGTAGGCTGCAGTCCCTGGGGTCACTGAGTCAGACACGACTGAGTGACTTCACTTTGACTTTTCACTTTCATGCATTGGAGAAGGAAATGGCAACCCACTCCAGTGTTCTTGCTTGGAGAATCCCAGGGATGGCGAAGCCCAGTGGGCTGCCATCTGTGGGGTCGCACAGAGTCGGACACGACTGAAGCGACTTAGCAGCAGCAGCAGCAGCAAAATCACTGTAGATGGTGACTGAAGCTATGAAATTAAAAAAAGATGCTCACTCCTTGAGAAAAAAGCTATGACAAATTTAGACTGTATTGAAAAGTCTAAATACATGACTTTGCTGGCAAAGGTCCATACACTCAAAGCTATCATTTTAGAGTTGGACCATAAAGAAGGCTGAGCACGGAAGAATTGATGCTTTTGCACTGTGGATTGGAGAAGACTCTTGAGAGTCCATTGGACAGCAAGCACATCAAACCAGTCAATCCTAAAGGAAATCAACCCTGAATACTCATTGGAAGGACTGATGCTGAAGCTGAAGTTCCCATACTTCGGCCACCTGATGCAAAGAGCTGACTCATTGGAAAAGACCCTGATGCTGGGAAAGATTGAAGTCAGAAGAAGAAGGAGATACAGAATAACTCTTCATTCCTTAAGTATGGGCTGTACATAGTGACTTCTTTCTGAAGAGGACCATATGAAAAGGGGAAAAAATAACAGTGAAGAAAGCTGATAAATATTGTCTCAGTCAGGTGATCAAAGTCCACAAAGCCATATTCATAATATGTATCCTTGACATGATGTGATTCCTCTATCAACTTCCCCAGAATCTATCCCCTTGTCTAACTGGGACGAAAAACATCAGACAAATCCCAATTGAAGGACATTCTGCAAAATACTTAACCAATACTGCTCAAAACTATCATGGTCATCACAAACAATGAAAGTCTGAGAAACTGCCCCAGCTAAGAGGATCCTAAGGGGATATGATAACTCAGTGTAATATGGTATCCTGGATGGGATCCTGAAACAGAAAAACATTAGGTAAAAACTGATGAAATCTTAATAAAGTATGGGTGATAGTTGATAACACTGTATCAATATTGATTCACTAATTGTAACAAGTATGTCCAACTAATGTAAGATAATAATAGAAACCAGTGTAGGGCATACAAGAACTCTGTGCTAGCTTCACAATTCTTTTGTACATCTTAAAACTGTTCTAAACAATAAAGCTTAAAAATGTTAAATCTTATAATGCTACATAAATTAAAAAAAAAAAACACACTATTTTAAATGACTGAATGAATTTAGAAGAAACTAAGGGAAATGTCTAAGGCAATAATTCTTAATGGAATTTACACCCCAGAGAATATTTGTGAATGAATGTCTAGAAACATTCTGTTGTCACATGTATGTGAGGGATGGTACTGGATTCCACTCCATCTAGTGAATGGAGTCCATGGATGCCACTAAGTGTTCTACAATACACAGGACATTACATCCCATCTCCCTGAGAATTATCCCATCCAAAATGTGCTGAGGCTGAGAAACGCTACCCTAATGGATGAGGTTTGGGACCTATATCTATGCTGACAGAAATAGGCTAGATTTTGTGCATGTGTAATATTTGATACATCCAAAATATGTATGATATATATGTAAATTATGAGATAATAATAAACATCTGTGAAACCATCACCCAGCTAAAGAACTAGAAATCGTGAGTCACGTGCTTCTCTGATTTCCACCTCCCTGCTTCCTCTCTAAAAGTCACCTCTGAGTTTTGTGTTTACTTCTCCTTTTTATAAAATTATGTGTGTGTGTGTGTGTGTGTGTGTTCATAATACATTGGTCAGCTTTGCATGGTGGTGGTTCCTTTTCAACTTTATAGAAATAGTATCTTAGTATATAGTTTTTTTCTGATTTTTTCATTCAGTATTTTGGTTTGACTTATCCATATCATTACTTTTGGTGTTTTATTCATTTTCACAGTTGTATAGTATTCCATTGTGTGACTAGGCCACAATTTATTTGCCCGTGTCTCTTGATGGACATTTGGGTTATTTGCATGTTTATTATATAGAATAATAATAGCATAGAATAGCAGTAGTGCTTTGAAGAGTCTTTCATATGTCTCCTAGCACATATTTTAAATTTCTCTAGGTTATGTACATATAGGAATAGAAGTACTCAAGTATGGATGTCTTTAAATTGAAATTATGTTAAGAATTCATCTTCTATTCTGAAATCATAAAGACAGTCTCCTAAATGTTATTCTAAAAGCTTAAAAACTTTGCCTTTTCTTTCTGAGTCACCTGGAGCAACTTTAAGGTGGTTGTTATCTATATTTGGAATGAGGTAGAGATCAACTTCCACTTTTTCCCGCCAATTGATCTAAATGTCTCCTGTGTCCTACACCAAGTTTTCATTTATATCCAGATCTGTTCAATTAAATAATTTATCTATCTCTGTGGCAATGCTACATGTTCTTGATTATTTGACTTTATAAATTTTAATACTTGAGGAGGCAAGTCCTCTTACGTTGTTATTCATCAAGATTGTCTTAAGTTATTCTAGAAATTACATCATCAAACTCCTGGGAAAATCACTTGGGACTGCCTTGAATCCACAGATCATTTTGAAAAAGTACATCTTTACAATTTAGTGTCTTCTAGTCCATATATGGTGTATCACTTCTTTAGGCTGTCTTTTCTAATACAGTTTCTTTCCATAAGATATAACAGATACTTGGTTACATGTATTTCTAAGTATCTTTAATTTTGCTTTCATACAAAATTTGATGGCATTCTGTGTGTCTGTGTATGTGATAAAATGTACAAAATAAAAATTTTATACTTTAACAGATTTTAGGTGTACAGGTCTGTGGCAATGGTATTACCATTTTTCAGTGATATTTTCTCACTGTTGTTGCTGGTATATAAAATGCAGTTGATTTTCATGCTCTCAGATTATACCTAGATTTCCTACTAAACTCATTAATTTTAATAACTTTTATATGCTGCTGTTGCTGCTGCTGCTAAGTCACTTTAGTCGTGTTCAACTCTGTGCGACCCCATAGACGGCAGGCCACCAGGCTCCGCCATCCCTGGGATTCTCCAGGCAAGAACACTGGAGTGGGTTGCCGTTTCCTTCTCCAATGTATGAAAGTGAGAAGTGAAAGTGAAGTCGCTCAGTCGTGTCCGACTCTTTGAGACCCTGTAGACTGCAGCCTATCAGGTTCCTCTGTCCCTGGGATTTTCCAGGCAAGAGTACTGGAGTGGGGTGCCATTGCCTTCTCCGAACTTTTATATACTTCTGGATTTTTCTATATAATCCTCCTAACTGCAAATAATAGCAATTTGCTTTTTCCTTTCCAATATTCATATCTTTCATTTCTGTTTCTTGTCTTACTGTACAGGAACTATGGTATAATACTGAATAGAAACTTAAGCAAAAGGACCAAAACATAAACAAAAGAAGATTAAGACCTTTTATTTTGTTAAAATTAAGAGTTTTTGTTCATCAGATGATAACACAAAGAAAATGAAAAGAGAAGCCACATTCTGGGAAGAAGGTATCTACTATGGCTATTACCAGGGACACCTGAAAATCAATAAGTAAACAACAATCAAATAGGAATTAAAAAAAGGTAAAATATATCAACAGACATACTCAAGAAGATTCGTGACTGGCCAGTAAAATGTGAGATAATATTCAATTGTATTAATAATCAAAAAGTGAAAATTTAGGGCATATATGACGTTTTTAGACTCAATGGCAAATTTTAAAATTGTATTAGTTACAATACCAATTGACCAATTGAGGGTATAAGCAATGGGAGCTCTCAAACGCTTGATAATGGTGGTTGTGAAAACTGATAAAATCACTTTGGAAACACAGTAAACATGAAGATTACCAAATTTCATCACTTCTGAATGTATAACCTAGATTGTCAAGCCTAGAGAAATCTGAGTGCCTCAGGAGACAGGTACAAAAATATTCACAGAAAAATTATTTATAATAACACAACTAGAAACCACTCAAATATCAATCAAGAGAAGAATGGATACACTGCAGCATATTCTCATTGAGAAATACTGCACAGCACTGAAATTAAGGAAACACATGGAATTAACCACAGAATCAGAATATTAAGTGAAAAAAATAAAGTGGCAAAAAGATATTAAAAATATTACACTGTTTATATAAAGTTCCTATGATTTAGGAATTTGCACACCTTTTATAACTATAAAGAAAGCAAGAATGAGTAATCATAAAACTCAGGATTACCATTCTTTGCACTGGGATGGGAGAGATTAGAAATAGGGTTAGAAAAGTACATAAAAGAATCTTTGAGACTTCCATGGTGGTCCAGTGGCAAGACTCCACACTGCCCATGGAGAGGTCACAAGTTGGATCTATAATTAGGAAACTAAGATTTCACATGCCATGTGGCAATGCCAAAAAAAAAGACCTTCAAATTTTGCCTTTGATATCAATTTCTCAAATTCTCCTTGGTGGTCATTTTATGATTATGCTTAATAATTTATGTAAATGGAAATGCCAACCCACTCCGGTACTCTTGCCTGGAAAATTCCATGGACAGAGGAGTCTGGTGGGCTACAGTCCATGGGATGGCAAAGAGTCAGCCATGACTGAGCACATATAAGTTTATTAAATTTTTATATTGAAATAAATGTAGATATTCAGAAAAACTGTAAAATTTCTAGAGCATTCCTGAATATGCTGTCCAGCTTCCCCTAATATTATTCTCTTGCATAACCACTGTACAATAATCAGAACTAATAAATTAATAATCATACATTATTAGCTGAACTACAGAAGGTGTCGGGTAGGCAGAATTTTAGCAGTTTTTCCCACCTTCCATCCAACAATATTCCCATTCCCTGGTTATTTAAACACTAATTGTAAGTACTGCTGTGAAGGGATTTTCAGGTCTAATTCAAGTTCCACATTAGCTGACTTTAAGAAACAGGGATTACTGGACTCAAATAAGAGCCCTTAAAAGCAGAAGCTTTCTCTGGCTGATGGAAGAAGGCAGAAGGAGAAGTCCTACAGATCGAGGGTATTAGAAAGACTAGCCTCACCAATGTTGCTGCCTTAAAAAGGAACGAAGGTAACGTGAAGGAACTGAGGAGGATCCCTGGCTGACAGCAAGGAAACAGGAATCTAGGATCTACAGTCAGGAGGAACTGGATTCTTGCAATAACAGGAAAGAGTTTGGAAGCCGACTCTCCCCAAATGCTCCAGATAAAAGCCTAAACTGGACAATTCCTTAACTTCTGCATTGTGAGATTAAGGAGAGACCCAGTCAAGCCCATGCGGGTTTCTGACCTATAGAACTGCCAGATAAAAATCTGTATTGTTTTAAGCTTCTAAACTTGTACATGGTAATTTGTTACTGTGGAGAAGGAAATGGCAACCCACTCCAGTATTCTTGCCTGGAAAATCCCATGTACAGAGGAGCCTGGCAGGCTACAGTTCATGGGATTAGGAAGAGTCAGACAGGACTGACAGACTGAGCAACAATTTGTTACACAGCAACGGAAAACAAATAGCCTTTGTATTGTATGTATTTATCCACTAATGTCCTTTTTCTGTTGTAAAATCTCACACTGCATTTAGTTGTCATGTCTCATTAGTTGCCCCCAATCTGTAATATTTTGTCAATCTTTGCTTGTCCTTCATGGTGTTGACTGTCTTAAAGAGTCTGTCAATTCTTCAAGAAAAAATACTTTTTTTATTGTAATTTGAGTTTCTCTGATGTCTTCTTGGGGTTAGACTGAGTTATGCATTTTGGACTGGGATATGATAGCAATGTAACCTTGCCAGTGCAGTCCATCCGTTTATCAGGAGTTCACGTCAACATGTCACATTACTGCTAATTTTGACTGCTTAGCTGAGATGGTGTCTGCTGGATTTCATTGTAAAGTTATTATTTTTCTCCATAATTAATAAATATCTTAGGGGAGATACTTTGAAATTATGCCACTATCCTATTTCTTAAGGTTCGCTCACTAATTTTAGCATTAATTGGTGGATCTTGTCTGCAGCAATTATTCTAATAGTGGTTTTCTATTTCCTGTATTCCTTCTATGCTTATTAATTAGAATTCTTCTGTAAGAGCTATCCTTTTCCCCTTATTTGCTTATTCAATTATTTATATAAGTATTGACTCATTATTTTACTTTAAAGGCTATATAATACTATTGTTATTTATTTTGTTGCTCAAACTATTCCCCCTTTGGTCCCTGGGAGATCTTTCAGCTAGACTCTTGTGCCCTTTTGGCAAGTCCCTATCATTTTAAAAGCACTTTACTTTTTAGCAAACTCAAGTTGCTCTAGGCTCATGTATTATTTTTATTTCTGTAGCCCTGGAATCAATGACTTCTCTGTGGAGTCCTGGTTCCTTTTATTGGGGACTGATATTTAGTAACTAAAACGTTGGTAAAGTTAATGGGGTGTCATTGGCTCTCTCAGTAGACAAAACTTGGAAATACAAGTATACATAGCAACCATACATAGCAACCAACACCTATACACATATCTATATCTAATTCCGCTGTACTGTACCTCTCTCTCTATATATATATACATTGTAAATCAATTATACTTCAATAAAATACATATTACATGTATATGTAAGATAATACCATGAGATGAAAAAATAAAGAATCTGACAGTTAATGAAAGAATGAGGAGAAAAATAAAATTATATAATTTTAAAACATAAAAATAGAAAGGAATCAAACCACTACTATGAAAATCTGAATTATGGTTGGAGAAAATAGGCTTGAAAAGTTGTACAGAAAGTTAAGGAAAAACAAAAACATGACACTAAAGAATAAATATTGAAATGATCAGAGATCCAATAAATAACTAGTTAGCAATGCTAAGGAAGAAAACAGACAAAGTGAAAATGAAAAGTTGCTCAGTCATATCTGACTCTTTGCAACCCCATGGACTATATAGTCGATGGAATTCTCTAGGCCAAAATACTGGAGTGGGTAGCCTTCCCCTTCTCCAGTGGAGCTTCCCAATCCAGGAATCAAACCAGGGTCTCCTGCATTGCAGGCAGATTCTTTACCAACTCAGCTATGAGGGAAACCTAATAAATATTGAAATGATCAGAGATCCAATAAATAAATAGTTAGCAATGCTAAGGAAGAAAACAAAGCTTAACATAAATTTAAAACAAAATTTCAAAATCAAGATTGTCTCTGCAAGGAACAACGTTTCATGTATTTATTTAATAAGATAGTCACTGGCTACTACGTGGGAGGCATTGTTCCAATTGTTAAGAATACATCAGCAGACAAACACACACAAGTATCTCTGCCTTAATGATTTTACATTTTAGTGGAGGGAGACAAACAATAAATAAAACAAGTAGGTTACAGATGTTAGAATAAGAAGAAAAATAAAGCAGGGAGGAGAATAAATAACAGGGGTGAGCATGATATCCAGTTTCAAATAAGAGTGGCCAAGAAAGGTCTTACTGGGAAAATTACATGTGAGGAAGGCTATGAAGGATTCTAGAAATGAAGGAGCAAACCATGCGGGGGAAAGCGTTCCAGGAAGAGGGAACAACAAGTATAAAGGACTCTGAGATGGGAACCTGCCTGGTCCCAACTAGGAACAACCAATCTGATGTTCAAGAAAGAGTTCTAGGCTAGAGAAATAAATTTGGCACTCTTCAGGCTATAGATGATATTTAAAACCCTAAGGCTGTATCAAGAGAGTGAGTATAGGAAAAGAAGGTCAAAGACTGGGTCTTGAAATATTTGAAAGCTGTTAAGTCAGAACCAGGAAAGAAGATGGGAGCGACCAGAGATGAAAAACCTAACAAAAATGCAGTTTCCTGAGAGCCAAGCGAAGAAAGTGTATCAAGGAAGAAGGTGAAAGTGGAAGTCACTCAGTTGTGTCCCCCTCTTCGCAACCCCATGGACTGTATAGTCCACGGAATTCTCCAGGACTGAAGTGGATCCCCTTCTCCAGGGCATCTTCCCAACCCAGGGATTGAACCCAGGCTTTCCACATTGCAGGCGGAGTCTTTACCAACTGAGCGGCCAGGGAAGCCCATCAAGCAAGAGGGAAGTCAGCTACTGCTGACGGTTTGATTTAGATGGGGTCTCAGAACTGCCCATTAGATTGATTCCAGAAAAATCAAAGACTCAAAATAAAGACATAGCCTAAATAATTATCTAAATTTCAAAGATGAAGAAAAATTCTTCTAAGGATCAGTCTTTTCCATCCTAGTTATACGATGCTGAAGGAAAGTAGGGCTATAGTTAAAGAGCTCCTGGGGACTGACTCAACAGTTCTTCATATACTGAAGTTTTACCTTAGATAAGTGATAGAATATATCTAGAGACTCAGGAAACAACCCAAGGTTCCTTCTAAAAAAAAATCTTGAAAATTTATTCTACTAACTGAAAGATGAATAAAAAACACAACACTGTCAATTATTTCTAAATAAGTGTGATGATTTTTTTTTTTTTTTTAATTTATTTGGCTGCACTGCATCTTCGCTGCAGCAAGCCAACCCTTAGCTGTCCTCATGTGGGATCTAGTCTTCTTACCAGGGACTGAATGCAGACCCCCTGGTTGGGAACCCAGAGTCTCAGGGTAGAGAGTAGATTGTACCAGTTTTAAGGACAAAAGCTCAGTGCTTAAGGGCAATGATTCTTTAAAGGGGGTAGTGATTATCCCTCATATTGTTCACTGGCCTTGTCTCATATTCATGCCTAAATCCAAAAGGACTTTCTCAGAATAAAAATGGAAAGGTCTGTTTTATTAGAAACTCTGAGTGACACTGGGACCTCGGTGATATAGTATGACAAAAGGAAAATTATTCTTGAAAATCCACAGCAACTTCGACATGGGCTGGCAACTGCCACTACCAGTCAGGGGCTAAAGACAGCACCTTCAGCACAAATGCTCAAGTCCTCTGGACTGGTCTTACTAGGAGCTTCGCACGGAAATGACTACATCAGGGCCAGGCATGGGCTCAGGAAAATGGACATAACTCACGATGGCAGAGAGGTCAGTGAGTATGTGGGAAACACATTCAAGTCTCTTCCTCACACAGTTGGGAAGGACTTTGAAGGAGGTTCATCATCATTCAACAGCTTGGGCAGAGTCTGTCATATTCAGAGTGTTAGCTATTATAACCTCGGAGAAGGCAATGGCAAGCCACTCCAGTACTCTTGCCTGGAAAATCCCATGGATAGAGGAGCCTGGTAGGCTGCAGTCCATGGGGTCGCTGGGAGTCGGTCGCGAGTGAGCGATTTCACTTTCACTTTTCGCTTTCACACAATGGAGGAGGAAATGGCAACCCACTCCAGTGTTCTTGCCTGGAGAATCCCAGGGACGGGGGAGCCTGTTGGGCTGCCGTCTATGGGGTCGCACAGAGTCGGACACGACTGAAGCGACTTAGCAGCAGCAGCAGCTATTATAACCTAGTCTGACTACCAAGTTGATAGCACCTGAATAATATGAATTATACACCTATACATTTTCCTTCAGCCTCTTACGTTTGTTATTGGCATTAACTATTGAACAAATAACACGTATTTAAGGGAACACTTGGCGATTTTTTCGTTTTATTTTTGAAATAATTACAGATTCACAGTAAGTTTTAAAAGAAGTACCAAGAGGTCCCAGAAACTCTTCACCCAGTTTCTACCCAGTAACGTCTTAATAATTGTAACAAAATAAATTGACATTGGTACAATCCATAAATCTCACTCAGATTTTACTAGTTTCACATGCACTGTGTCTAAAGTTCGATGCAATTTTATCAGATTGTGTAGATTTGTACAGTCAACCTCACAATCAAGACTTGCACCATCACCACAAACATCGCCGTATACTCCCTTATAGTCACACCCGTCTCCTTCTCTTTCTATATCTTCCATCACCACCAGCCTGCCACCCCCCTTCCTAACCCTTGGCAGCCACTAATCTGTTGTCTATCTCTGTAATTTTGTCATTTTGAGACTGTTATATAAATGGAATCATACAGTTTGTAGCCTTTTAAGTTTAGCTTTATTTCACTCAGTATAATTTCATGTTTGTATTTTAGTGTATATATGCTAGCAATGATGATTCTGTATTTGTCAGGGGATAAAAGGATATTAAAATGTCTCCCTCCTAGATTCATCAAATGGCTGGTCTTATCTCTGACTTAAATTGGGATCTTTTTATTTTTCTATCATAAGTATTATTTTTCTTTCTTAAGTAATCTTACCTATAAACATGAATAGGGTACTGTGTGTGTGCTAAGTTGCTTCAGTCATGTCAGACTCTGTGACCCCATGGACCACAGCCTACCAGGCTGCTTTGTCCATGGGATACTCCAGGCAAGAGTACCAGAGAGGACTTCCATGCCCTTCTCCAGGGGATCTTCCCCACCCAGGCATCGAATCCACGCCTCTTATATACGTCTCCTGCACTGAGAGGCCCTTTCTTTACCACTATCGCCAGGAGCAGGGTAATAATGTTGGTTAAATGTTAACTACCACTGCATATTGCAATGTTTTAAGGCAAATGTTCAAAGGTTACATTTTGCCCAAACATCATAATGGAGGAGATAGGGAATGTCTTATTAGATGAAGGTGTTTCAGGGCAATTTCTTACAATAAAAATTAGAATAAAAACAAAAGAAGGTTAAGTGTTAGAAAATTTAAACTAAATTATTTTAACTGTCTTACTTTTCAAAAGTAGAGAGCAATTAGCAAATAAAGACTGTGTTATCCTCTTCATCATCAGGAATCCAGTATACAGAACATATAGCTCTTTATGTCAAGGCAGGTCACGGTGATTATCTGATCGTTCCAGAAACTCAGAAACTTGAGCTGATATTATAGGCCACAGCTTTCTAATGCCAAATGGATTATAGGAATAGCTAGTATTCTAAAAGTGGTCATAGAAGAACTAAATTCTATTCTATATATTGTTTCTGAATCAGAGAAACTCACAAACCTAGGGCGCTCAATCCATGAAAAATCTTTTAAACTTATGGCCAAGAGGTAGGAGAGGGGGCAGGCCTGAGTTGTCTTCTTACTATCTAGGCTTCTGTTGCAAAACTGGATGTGACTGGTTTAGGAAATGCCTTCCCTGGTGGCTCAGATAGCAAGTGTCTGTCTACAATGCGGGAGACCTGGGGTTCGATCCCTGGGTTGGGAAGATCCCCTGGAGAAGGGAATGGCAATCCACTCCAGTACTATTACCTGGAGAATCCCATGGACAGAGAAGCCTGGTAGGCTACAGTCCATGGGGGCGCAAAGAGTTGGACACGACTGAGCAACTTCACTTTCACTTTCTGTTCATTTCAGTCAGGTACACTTTACACTGGAGAACTTTCAGAGTTATTGCTGGTACTAAGAAACACAAGCTGGAATCAAGACTGCCGGGAGAAATATCAATAACCTGATATGCAGATGATACCACGCTTATGGCAGAAAGTGAAGAGGAACTAAAAAGCCTCTTGATGAAAGTGAAAAAGGAGAGTGAAAAAGTTGGCTTAAAGCTCAACATTCAGAAAACGAAGATCATGGCATCTGGTCCCATCACTTCATGGGAAATAGATGGGGAAACAGTGGAAACAGTGCCAGACTTTATTTTTTTAGGCTCCAAAATCACTGCTGATGGTGACTGCAGCCATGAAATTAGAAGACGCTTACTCCTTGGAAGAAAAGTTATGTCCAACCTAGATAGCATTTTCAAAAGCAGAGACATTACTTTGCCGACTAAGGTCCGTTTAGTCAAGGCTATGGTTTTTCCTGTGGTCATGTATGGATGTGAGAGTTGGACTGTGAAGAAGGCTGATCGCCGAAGAATTGATGCTTTTGAACTGTGGTGTTGGAGAAGACTCTTGAGAGTCCCTTGGACTGCAGGAGATCCAACCAGTCCATTCTGAAGGAGATCAACCCTGGGATTTCTTTGGAAGGAATGATGCTAAAGCTGAAACTCCAGTACTTTGGCCATCTCATGCGAAGAGTTGACTCATTGGAAAAGACTCTGATGCTGGGAGGGATTGGGGGCAGGAGGAGAAGGGGATGACCGAGGATGAGATGGCTGGATGGCATCACTGACTCGATGGACGTGAGTCTGAGTGATCTCCGAGAGATGGTGATGAACAGTCAGGCCTGGCGTGCTGCGATTCATGGGGTCGCAAAGAGTCGGACACGACTGAGCGACTGAACTGAACTGAACCCAATGAGTATATTGGTATACTCTGGATAGTGCTTTGCTTGGAATTGAAACCAAGATCTTAAAGCTATATCTACAGTCCCATATTCCTCGCAGCACTATTCACAATAGCCAAGACGCGGAAGCAACCTAAATGTCCACTGATAGATGAGTGGGTAAAGAAAATGTGGTATATTCTTAAAATAGAATATTTTTCAGCCATAAAGAAGCAAATCCTGCTTTTGCAACTACATGGATGAATCTAGAGGATAATAGGCCAAGTGAAATCCATCAGACAGGAAAAGGAAACATGCTACATGACACCACTTGTATGAGAAGTCTAAAATACTCGAACTTAGAGAAGAATTTGGTTGTGAGGGGCTGGGGGGAGGGGGAAACAGAAGTATTAGTTGAGGGGTGCAAAGTTTCATTTATGCGAGATAAGTCTTGGAGATCTCCACCTCCACCTAGAGCTAACAATACCGCTTTGCATACTTAGTAGATCTTCTGTTAAGCGTTCTAATCACACACAATAAATGATGAGGTGGGAGGACACTTTTGGGAGTGATGGACATACTCATGGCACAGGTTGTGTGGTTGTGATAGCTTCATGGGTGACAGACACACTCATTACACAATTGTGTGACGGCCTCATGGGTGTACACTTGTCTCTGAACTTACCAGGTTATATACATTAAAACTGTGCCACTTTTAGAATATCAACATACCTCAATAAAATGGTTATATGAGAAAAAAATAACAAAGATCAGTTGACTAAAAAGATATTAACCTCATCCAAAAAAATACCCTCACAGAAACACTAGGAATAACATTTGGAAAATATCCAGGCACCCTGAAGCCCAGGTCAGGTTGACAACTAGAACCAACCATCACAGTTTATGTAAACTCATCCCCACTAAACAGAGTTCTTTGAGAATTGGTAAGAGTTCCTGGGGTAGCAAAGAGTTGGACACAACTAAACAACAACTAGTGTCTGCCATCTCTGAGTGTCAAGGTGGAGCCCAGACAACACCACTTACTGACCCCGTGGACACTGGTTCTGGCCCTGATCCGAGAACTTGAATTTCTAGGTAATAAAATGCTACCTCCTCACAGATACTCAGTTTTATAAGTCATCCTTCATCCAGAAGTCATTAACTCTTAGGTCTAAAAGGAAGCCTTGAACTGTTCATGCTGAAATGTGAGCCCATTACATTTTGTATAATCTTCAATATGGGAAAAGGGGTAGCTTACCATGGTGTCTCAGTATTGTAACAGCATCACCCCAGGAAGAGTAGGGCCATCTTCCCTGTTCACCCTCCACTTGTATATTCAAAATCACCATGCCTTCCTCACGGAGGAAAGTTATCTCATGACACGTTTATACCAAGAAAGGGACTAAGATTTCTTGAAGGATACTATGTGCTACATACTGTATGTATATTATCTAACTTGATCATCACCACAGCCGTAAGTAGTACTCTTTACTCTGACAAATGAAGAATTTCAGAGAAATTACTTAATTTATAGTTCAGTCACTCAGTCATGTCCAACCCTTTGCAACCCCATGAATTGCAGCACGCCAGGCCTCCCTGTTCATCACCAACTCCCGGAGTTCTCTCAGACTCATGGTCATCGAGTCAGTGATGCCATCCAGCCATCTCATCCTCTGTCGTCCCCTTCTCCTCCTGCCCCCAATCCCTCCCAGCATCAGAGTCTTTTCCAATGAGTCAACTCTTTGCATGAGGTGGCCAAAGTACTGGAGTCTCAGCTTCAGCATCATTCCCTCCAAAGAAATCCCAAGGCTGATCTCCTTCAGAATGGACTGGTTGGATCTCCTTGCAGTCCAAGGGACTCTCAAGAGTCTTCTGCAACACCACAGCTCAAAAGCATCAATTCTTCGGCACTCAGCTTTTTTCACAGTCCAACTCTCACATCCATACATGACCACTGGAAAAACCATANTGGTCTTGCCAGGACTCCACACTGTCCCCTTACAGGCAGTACAACTGCCCTTGTCATCCGTGGAAATAAGAAGGGTTGCCTGGAAAGAGCCCGAAGACTCTCTCTGGGTGGCCTATGATGAGCCAGCAGTTATCAGAGGCTAAAGGAGTACATCAAGGCTGTATATTGTCACCCTGCCTATTTAACTTATATGCAGAGTATGTCATGCAAAATGCCGGGCTGGCTGAAGCACAAGTCAGAATCAAGATTGCTGGGAGAAATATCAACAACCTCAGATATGCAGATGATACCACCCTTATGGCAGANGAGGCTAAAGGAGTACATCAAGGCTGTATATTGTTACCCTGCCTATTTAACTTATATGCAGAGTATGTCATGCAAAATGCCGGGCTGGCTGAAGCACAAGTCAGAATCAAGATTGCTGGGAGAAATATCAACAACCTCAGATATGCAGATGATACCACCCTTATGGCAGAAAGTGAAGATGAACTAAAGAGTCTCTTGATGAAGGTGAAAGAGGAGAGTGAAAAAGCTGGCTTAAAACTCAACATTCAAAAAACTAAGATCATGGGTTGGATGCCATCATTTCATGGCAAATAAATGGGGGAAAATGGAGACAGTGACAGACTTTATTTTCTTGGGCTTCAAAGTCACTGCAAATGGTGACTGCAGCCACAAAATTAAGACACTTGCTCCTTGGAAGGAAAGCTATGAGAAACCTAGACAGCGTATTAAAAAGCAGAGACAGTACTTTGCCAACAAATGTCCATATTGTCAAAGCTATGGTTTTTCTAGTAGTCATGTAAGGATGAGAGAATTGGACCATAAAGAAGGCTGAATGGCAAAGAAAGAATGCTTTTGAACTGTAGGGCCAGAGAAAACTCTTGAGAGTCCCTTGGACAGCAAGGAGATCAAACCAGTCCATCCTAAGGGAAATCAACCCTGAATATTCATTGAAAGGATTGATGCTGAAGTTGAAGCTCCAATTCTTTGGCCACCTGATGCAAAGAGCCAACTCATTGGAAAAGACCCTGATACTGGGAAAGATTAAAGGCAAGAGGCGAAGCGGGCAACAGAGGGTGAGATGGTTGGATGGCATCACTGACTGAATGTACATGAGTTTGAGCAAACTCTGGGAGCTGCTGAAGGACAGGGAAGCCTGGTGTGCTGCAGTCCATGGGGTCACAGAGTCCGACATGACTTAGTGACTGAACAGCAACAACAACCTCTTTCCCCAGACGATGGACCGAGCCAAGCTCCCCCAAGGTATCCAGCTGGGGGCAGCTGACTTTCCCAAACATGGCTGCAAACAGCTGGCACCAAAGCTAAGATCATTTGCTGCCCAAACATAGACTGGTTTTGCTCTGAGCTTCAGCTCCACTCTTAGGCTTATTCTAATGAAAAGGGAGCTGGTGGGACTTCCCTGGTGGTCCAGTGGTTAGGACTTGGTCTTCCAATGCAGGGAGTGTGGGTTCAATCCCTTGCTGGGGAGCAAGATCCCACATGCTCTGTAGCCAAAAACAACCCCAACCCAAAATATAAAACAAGCAATATTGTAACAAGTTCTGTAAAGACAGTAAAACAATGGTCCACGTTAAAAAAAAAAAAAAAAGTGTGTTAGTGGAAGGAGTTTCCTCTGCTGGCGAGTATACCTGCACACCCGCCTTCCAGCACCTCACCCCGGGGGCAGGGCTGCACAACTGTTGGCCCTTCCAGTGGCGGTTCTGTCTGTACCAGTGAGGCTTCCAGATGTGTACTTGACCTTGCTGGTTCAGCCTCATCACCCCGCAGTCCCTTACTTTTCAATGACACTTTATAGTTTACTTTCAAATCCATTTCTGGTCTCATCAGCTAAATCAGGAGCTGGCAAACTGCCCCCCACCCCCCACCAATGGACCACATCCTGCCTTTTTCCTGGAACTCACCCAACCCTCTTCTCCCACATTTTGTCTATGGCTGTTTTCCCCAAAATGGCACAGTTGAGTAGTCGCTGCAAAGACCATTATGCAAAGCTTAGGCTAGTTGCTAGGAGGCCCTTCACAGAAAAGCTTCGCCAGCCCTGCTATGAACAGTCCCAGGAGGCCAATGCAATTACTATCATTATTTTCAAGTGACAGGTGGGGAAAAAAAAAAAAAACCTGGGATGAAAGCAAGTGGCTCAGAAATATTTTCTTAAGGACACAGAACTGGTTGGCAGAGCCTAATGGAAAGCCAGATGCTTTTGTTCCACATAAAGATTCACATTGAAGACATCCAGACACAAGCGAGGCTCAAGCCACAGGGTAGTTCTTTGAGCAATTCTTTCCAGCTAAGTGACATTGTCTTGGTGGAAAGAAAGGCAAGTTTGTTTTTAAAACATGTCAGACAGTCAACACGGAGCCTGTAGCTGTTGGGACCCAGCCCTGAGCTCAAGGCCTACAGGGACTGAAATACCAGCCGGAAGGGCCTGGAGTATTCACAGTTGATAAATATGTTATTATTATTGGCTACACCATGTGATTTGCAGGATCTTAGTTCCCCAACTAGGGATTGAACCCACGTCCTTAGCAGTAAGAACATGGAGTCCTAACCACTGAACCACCAGGGAATTCCCCAGAGTTGACATTTTTATTAACTTTTTATCTTCTGATTGAAAAAGCAAACAAAAGCCTTGCAAGCCATAGGTATGTGAGAAATAAATGGGAAAAAGATACACGTAGGAAAGGAAGCTGTAAGCTCTTCTGGTGTCACCAGGGAAGCAGACTTTCAGGGAGTGGTGTTCCTCCTGTAAGAGTCTCTCCTCTCTCTCACCCGCCCCTCACTGTGAACAGTGTTTGAGTGACAGTCAGGGCCAGAGTCCTGGCAAAGGAAGTGACAACCCACTGCAGTATTTTTGCCTGGAAAATCCCATGGACAGAGGAGCCTGGGAGGCCACAGTCCATGGGGTCACTAAAGAGTGGCACATGACTCAGTGACTAAACAACAGTCAGAGTCACCACTTCCCCATGCTGTCTAGGACTCGAGATGCTTCTCCTAGGCGCTGCTGGTGCTGACTGGTGTGTAAGAACCTGCCATTTCCCAATGGTGTTTAGTGGCAGGCAGATGCCATCTCCTTGGGGCTTTACCCAGAACAGTGTTACCTCCTCCGTCCTCCTGGGGTGATTAGAATAATCTGGGAATGATGGTGAAGGGTGGAGGGGGCCCACAGGAAACTTTGTTCTTGATCCTAGAAACCAAGAGTCTGTGGAGCTCTAAGCAGGGAAACCCAATACTCTGTCGAGGCAAACATTTAAAGCAGGAATGCCACAGGAGAGAAAAAAAAAAAA
>SJYT01048170.1:16325-36921 GCA_006410635.1 Cephalophus harveyi | reverse complement strand
GACCCCATGGACTGCAGCCTACCAGGCTCCTCCCTCCATGGGATTTTCCAGGCAAGAGGACTGGAGTGGGGTGCCATTGCCTTTTCCGGGAAGACAGACTAGTCAGTTTAAAGCACAGGCTTGGGAGTCAGACCTCCTGTGCGCGAGTCCTGGTCCTGTCTTGTCACCTCTGTGACCTGGAGCAAGGTGCTTACACTCTTCGCACCTATTTCATCAGCGACAATGTGGTGTTTTGGCAGGGATTAAGTTAGTTAATAGTCTACACAAAGATTCCCAACCCTAGAACCCTCACTTACTAGAATGAAGTGAGCCACTGCCTATCTCTGCCTCATTTAAAAAGGAGAAAGGTGGTCCAGGGGTTAAGAATCCAGCTGCCAATGAAGTGGGGACATGGGTTTGATCCCTGGTCTGGGAAGATCCCACATGCTGCGGGACAACTCACTCCTCTGTGTGCGCTGCTAAAGCCTGCGTGCCCTGGAGTCCATGCTCTTCAAGAGAAGCCGCTGCAGTGAGAAGCCCACGCACAGCATCTAAAGAGAGGCCCCGCTCACTGCAACTAGAGGAAGCTCGCCACAGCAACAAGGCCCAGGGCAGCCAAAAATAAACAATTTTTTAAAAGAAATAAAAATTTTTAATAAAAAGGGAAAGGAAGAAGAGGAGGTGGTACAATAGAGGAGGGGCAGGGGGGCAGACAGGCAGGGCCAGGAGTGGCCCGGGACCTTCGACCTTGTCTGCACGGTGGCTGGGGCTGTCCCGGCCACCACCACCCACTTCCTGCCCGGAAGCTTCCCCCAGACAGTGACGGTGCTACCTTCCCACCGCCAGCAGAACAGGAAGAGGAGCGAACTGGCCTGCCTCCTGACACCTCACCCACAAGGCACGGCCACCCCTGCCCACGTGGCATGGTCTTCTCCACCCCAGGCTGTCAGATGCAGAAACCTGAGGCTCAGAAAGGTCGGGCAGCGTCAGGAAGCAGTGGCCCCGCTGTGGGGGGCGGCGGGAGACCTTACTGCACCACCGGCCAACATCTCAGCCAGACCCCCTTCCTTTTCTCCTTCCTTCCAAAGCCAAGAGTCAGGGTCAGGGTTCAAGGGCTCTTCCTGGAGAGGGCCCTGGCAGGACGGCAGAGGGTGACGCTCCGAGCGGCAGGCGGTTGGGACCTCCCAAGACAGCGCGCGGAAGCGCCCCCTCCCAAAGAGGCGAAGGAGACACGCGCAGCGCGGCCCCGTCCCTCGGCGCGCCCTGGTCAGGCCAGCTTCCCAAGGCGCCCGGCACCGGCGGCAGGGTGAGGGCAGCCGCTGGGCCCCGGGCCCGGGAGCCACGCAGGAGTTTGCGCCCGGGGTCTGGAGAGAGAAGGGTGGGGTGGTAGCCGCGGGCTGGAGGTGCCAGAGTGTCTCAGGCTGGAGCCCCCTGCCCTGGGCCGCCCTCAGGCTGCGGAAGGCTGCCCCGCTAAGGTGTGTGCGCGCGTATGGCGATGGGCAGGGAGGTGGCGGCAGAGCCGGAACCTTCCTCAGCCCCGCCCAGGCTGTCACGGACTCTTCCGGCCCCTCGGCTGGCCCCAGGCTTCCGCCCTCACTTCCGGCTACCCCCTCACTTCCTGTCTCACCACTGCTGGGACCCACGCTGCTGCTGCTGCAAATGCTTGGCGTTTGACCTCCCTGCCCATGAACTGGCAGGAGGACAGCCCTGGTGCCTACTGGGCTGGAGGTCAGATAGGCCAGCTTCCAGGCTCACTCTTTCCTCCCTGCGCGAGGGAATGTCGGGGAGGTCCTGAGAAATTCCCCAAGTCCTAGGACATATGCCACCTCCCTGACCTACGGCCTCTCTGTTCTGGGAAAGGTGTCATTTTCTTTCCAGTCTGATTTCAAACCAAGCAACAACCATCATCAGAGGGATTTGAAAGGCCTGAAGCCACATACACTGTCATTGTGAATCTCTCTCTGACCCAGTCAACCCAAAGTATGATTCCAAGGAACGCTATAAATTGCAGCTAGGTGACAGCTAAATACAACACAAACAAGTCACAAACCTCATAAGCTCAGTGAGAATGACAGAAACAGGCTGAAAAATTAATATGTCACACACATATCTCTGCCTTGTCTCTTGTTTTCTGCTTTAACCACACTTAACGCTTTTATGGGCACTAGATAATCTTAAGCCACGAAGTTGTCCTTTGGGGATTGTAAATGTCTTTTGAAGTGAGCGTTTCCACACCGAACTCCCCTGATGTATCAGAAGAGTTTGAAGGAGTTTCATGATGTGATCTGAAAGGTGCTAAAAGGCAGCCCCCTATCCCAGAACTTGCCACAACGCCTGAAATTCCCACAGTTAAAGGCATGTGGTATTGAGTTCAGAAGTCATCTGCTAAAAGTCAAGTCCATTTCGTCACACACATATCTCTCCCTTGTCTCTTGTTTTCTGCTTTAACCACACTTAATGCTTTTATGGGCACTAGATAATCTTAAGCCACGAAGTTGTCCTTTGGGGATTGTAAATGTCTTTTGAAGTGAGCGTTTCTACACCGAACTCCCCGATGTATCAGAAGAGTTTGAAGGTTTCATGATGTGATCTGAAAGGTGCTAAAAGGCAGCCCCGTATCCCAGAACTTTCCTGCCACAACGCCTGAAATTCCCACAGTTAAAGGCATGTGGTATTGAGTTCAGAAGTCATCTGCTAAAAGTCAAGTCCATTACTCAGAACAGACCTGTGGGCTAACACAGTCCTCTCTCCCTCTTGCTTTCACTTCTTCCTTCTTGAAATATTACTGGGTGACCATCTGTATCTCAAGGGCTGTTAACTAAGGCCTGCCCTTCAGCGGTTTCCTGACACGCTCTGTCACTTTAGTGCATGTGTTACGGACACACGGCCCTCTAGAGAGAGGTCTCTAACTCCCATTGTATTTTCAAGGAAATCCATGACTCCCCAAAGAATGTATGTGTGGTGTGCATGCTAAGTTGCTTCAGCCATGTCCAACTCTTTGTGACCCCACAAACTGGAAACCACTTTGGAAGACTGCTCGGGAGCATCTAGTAAAGCCAGATGTATGGTTACCCTACAATCCTGAAAGGTGAAAAGTTTAGTCACTTGGTTAGTGAAACAGTTGGTCTGACTCTTAGCAACCCCATGGACTGTAGCCTGTCAGGCTTCTCTGTCCATAGGAGTCTCCAGGCAAGAATACTGGAGTAGGTTGCCATTTCCTTCTCCAGGGGATCTTCCTGACCCAGGGATTGAACCCAGGTCTCCTGCATTGCATGCAGATGCTTTCTAATCTGAGCCACCAGGGAAGCCCATATAATATAGCTACACAATTTATTACATGTATATAGTGCGACAGGTACTCTGCTTAGCACTACTTCCATTATCTTATTTAATCCACACAACTTAAGATCGATTACTCCTCCATTTTACAGATAGTGAAACTGAGGCTAAGAGTGATTGATTACCTTGGTAAAGTCACCCAGGTAATAAACAGCCAAACTGGGTAGTCTTACTCCAGAATTCATGCTTTTGACCAATGTGTCGATATTTCTCAAACATGAGTATCACAATCACCTGGAGAGTCTGGGAGGCACTCAGATATTGTGGCTCCACTCTAGAGTTACGATTAAGTAGCTTTGTAGTGGGGCCCAAGAACTGGCATTTCTAACAAATTCCCAGATGCTGCTGCTGCTGGCCTGGAGACCCCTTGCCATACGGTGAGTCTCCTCCTCTTACAAAGACCCCTAAAACATTTTCATAAGATCACATATTTTTTGTAAGAATATTTATAAATTTAAGAAGACATTTGTATGTTATTTTCTCAAAGCAGATCCTTAAAGTTGTATAAGCTTGTGCCCCCCTCCCCCACCACCAGAGCCTTGAGGTGCCCCAGACCCTGGTGTCTTCCTTCAGTCACACGGCTCCCGATTTTATCTCAGACCTGTAACCTCGGGTTACAGTCCATCCCTGAGAGCAGGAGCCACCCCCAGTCCAGGAGGCTAGGATTTCACCAAGTTCTTCAGTCTATCAGAGTCTATCTGCGAACACGATCTGTCTGCAGGGTTCAGATAAAGAGGGGATGAACGTAGTTTAATGTATTAAAGTGACCGTCTTAGCCATCCAGCCACCCTGGCAAGCATGGGGATGTTAAGAATGCTGCCAGTGTCCCTGAAGAAGGGAGGGGAGATGGGGAGGCCCCTGGACCAGGGACAGAAGCCCTTCCTTAGTACAGGATGGTGAGGAGGGAGCGGGGCCCTGCACGCTGGTTGCTTCAAATCTTCCCCTGGGAAGAGCTCAACACCATCCCACAAGTCCATAAGCGTGGTGTTTAGGAAGTAGGGGAAAAAAGGGGAGAAATAAAAGCCTGGCTGGACCTCCCCACAGCGACTCAGGCCTGGAAGATCCCCCAGGAACCTGGCTACCCCCACCCCTTCTCCACCATGCAGCATGCTCTTGGCCAGCACTGGCCAACACAAACACACCACCAACCCAACAGATGTAATTTTACATTTCCTCGTAGCCCCATTAAAAAGGCTGTAAACAAGGCCAAATCAACTTGAAATAATAAACTTAATCCACTATATTCAAATTTTGATCACATCAACATAATATAAAAACCATTCATGAGAGCTTTTACGCTTTCTCATAAGTAGGGAGGGAAATCTGGCATCTTTATACTCAGAGCACATCTCCATTCACATGCAAGGTGTTCAACAGATGACGTGAAATGTGGTTCTAACAAAACAACAAGGTTGTGTTTAACGGGAAAATATTTCATGTTGCTCCCATTTTAAAATTTGTATCGAAATAAGTTAAATTAAAACTTCAGATCCTCAGTTGAACCAGCAGTATTTCAAGTGTTCCATACACGCATGTAGGTAGCATTGGGACAAACTGACATCCTGGGCCTCTGGAAATCTATACAGAGGAGAGGAGGATTTCCGTCCCTGAAATAGTGTTAGCACTGGTACTAGCTGTCTCGATATATCACAGGAAAGAGAGAGGGAGGGATTTTGGAATTTGGAAAAAAGCAGAAGGAGAAACTTCAAGATGGTTAGGACTCCTATTATAGAATCTCTTATCTCTGAAATAACTCATTTTTAGCAGTAATTACCACATCAAGCCTAAAGGAAATCAACCCTGAATGTTCACTGGAAGGACTGATGCCAAAGCTGAACCTCCAATACCTTGGCCACCTGATGCAAAGAGCTGACTCATTGGAAAAGACCCTGATGCTGGGAAATATTGAAGGCAGGAGGAGAAGGGGACGACAGAAGATGAGATGGCTGGATGGCATCATCGACTCAATGGACATGAGTTTGAGCAAGCTCTGGGAGTTGGTGACGGACAGGGAAGCCTGGCGTGCTGCAGTCCTTGGGGTTGCAAAGAGTTGGACATTACTTAGCAGCTGAACAACCACCACATTAATACGTTTTGTGATGGGTTGTTTTGAATCCAACTCCTCTGCTGTCAGCTCCTTAAGAACAGGAACTGTATCTCTTACTCACTGTTAGATCCAGTTACCACATCTCTCGGTAGTGTTGAAAGAATAAATGAATCACATTGAATCTCTGCAGGACAGGTGAGGTGTGTGATTCTGCCTGTGCAGAAGCAAATCTGTCCAAACAGAAGTGATCATCTGAGCAAGACTTGTTGAATCAGTACAGAGCCTACCATTTAGCTAAAAGTCAACTACAAGCACTTCCCTGGGAACTCAGTGGCAAAGAATCTGCTTGCCAGTGCAGGAGACATGGGTTGGAACCCTGGTCAGGGAGGATCCCACATGCCAAGGGGGCAAATAAGCCCATGGGCCACAATNAATCAGTACAGAGCCTACCATTTAGCTAAAAGTCAACTACAAGCACTTCCCTGGGAACTCAGTGGCAAAGAATCTGCTTGCCAGTGCAGGAGACATGGGTTGGAACCCTGGTCAGGGAGGATCCCACATGCCAAGGGGGCAAATAAGCCCATGGGCCACAATTACTGAGCCTGTGCTCTAGAGCCTGGGAACTGCAATCCTGAGCCCATGTGCTGCAACTACGGAAGCCGGTGCACCCTGGAGCCCATGCTCCGCAACAAGAAGCAACTGGAGAGCGGCCCCTTGCTCGCTGCAACGAGAGAGGAGCCCATGCAGCAATGAAGACCCAGCAGAGCCAGAAATTAATCACATAAAAAATAAAAACTACCAAATAGGGCTGAACGCCTCCATTTCACAGGTGAAGAAGTAGTTTGAGGTGTTGGCAGGTTATGGTACGTGAAGTCCTGAATCCCTGTAGAACCTAACAAGCTCTCATCACACGTGACCTGAAACCACCCTCCTTCCCACTCAGATCCTGTTTTCTGGGTTCCTCATTTTATTTCCTGTAGTTCCGGGGAAATTGGAGCCAAGCAGTTCATACTCTTACTGAGCAGTGGGGAAGATTGGGATTTTTAGGGCAAGTGACAGAAACTGAACCCTGACTTCCTTAGGCAGAAAGGAGAACTCATTGCAGAAGTCTTGGGCCTGCAGGGGACCCTGGACAAGGATAGGACTAGGGTCGGGACAGCTGGAACCAGGCCGGCCACACTGTGTCCGCCCCTCTCCCCTAGACCTACTCCCACCGCTTCCGCCCCAGCTTCCTCTCCATTCTGAGACATGTGTCACTAAACGCCACCAGTTACCAAACTTCAGAGCTTCAGTCTCAACCACCAGCAGGAGTCTGGCACAACTGCTGAATGCAAATTCGAGAAGCCCACTTGGGGGCCTCTTTGGCCTGGCTTGCCCAGGTGTCCTGCCCTAGATAAATCAACATGGCCAGGCCTGGGAATCCACAGTACATACTCCAGTGTCAAAAGATGTTGAGAGACTTTTTCTGTTGCCTAGATATGGTGAGTTCAACTCCAGAAAAAAAAAAAAAAAAAGGAGGCATACTCCCGCTTCGTGAAGAGAGTCACCTCCAGAGTGTACCCAAGAGGTTACCAAGCTGACCCACCCTTCATGCCAGATGGGCCCTCCTAACCCCTGTGAGATGACTGGAGGGAGAGAGGGGGACAGTGATTGGGCTTAGACCTCATGTGGATGGAGTGAGATCATTCAGGAAGAGCGGTGCTCTCCTGTCTGCCCCCCGCCCCAAGTCAAGGGAGGCACCGAGAGAATCACACTGAAGTGATTCAGCTAGGAGGGGAGCCTGGCAACTCAGGGCCAGCTTTGTGGGCATGAGAGCTGTGCAGTCGCCCAGGGCCGGCACTCAGGAGGGTCCCACTCGGTTTAATGCTCTGCTGTGGCCATCTTGGAATGCTTAACAGCTCAATAGTTTTGCACTGGGTCCTGCAAGTTAAGTGGCCCATCCTGAGGGCCATTCATCATCTGAGGACATTGCCCAGGCAGTGGACTTGCTGTCCATCCTTGTGGCTCCACGCAGAGCAGAGAGAGGGTGGCACAGGGGCACCCAGTACTGCCCTCCATTTGAGATGGCAAGGATATAGTGGTTTCCGTTGGTCCAGGAGACAGTGATGGAGGGCCGACAGCAACCATCTTGCTGATATCCTAACGAAAACCCATTCCCATGCAAAGCACTCTGATAACAAGAAAACTGGGGTCTCCTGATGGTAGAGGCTGAATAGAATAGGGAACGATGTTGGGCTGGGCAGGCCCCAGGACACCAGGGAACTGAGCCCGGAGGAGGCCCTCCAGATGCTTCAAGAACTCAGAGTCTTCACACACTTTGTGAGAGGGCCACTGATGGGACGTCTGCCTCACTGAGGGCATCAGAAAAATAGTGCTGGAGCCCAGGGCAGAGCAGTCTGCCTCCCCCGACTCCATCCAGCCTCCCTTCACTCCCCCCAGTTCCTGAGAAAAGAGGTGAAGGAGGCAGCTCAAGGGAGGATCATGCCGCCATTCCTACCGTCCCACTGCAGGTCCTGGCATCAGGACGAGGCGAGCTGGGAAATGCCCACGAGACCGGAAGTCTCAAACTGGGCTGGAATGCACTTTAAAGTCTACGGTCATCTGAAAGGTACCTCTACCCAACAGGGGTATGGTGAGCGTCCACACGCCCGGCTGGGACACTAAGGGGGGGCGGGGGAGACACAGCTGGCTTATGTAGACAGGCGGCCGGGCTGAGATCACGGCGCTGTGGTGAAGGGGCCCTGGCACACCTTGCCGGATGTGCCCACATGGTGTGTGTGGGGTGGGGGGTATGAGGCAGGCTCACAGCCACTCACGCCCTCTGATGTCCTTGGGGGACCTAGCATCACCTAGGGATGGTGCACCCTGAGATGGCCCGCTTGGTGTCCCCCTGCTGTACACATTCTGGGGCTCTGCGTTCAGGGGACACTCACTCAGTGTGCTGAGTTACCACCCAGAAGAGCATCCAGTTCTTTCCACAACGGTTGAGAACAGTGGTTCACCAACATCAGAATCTCCCACGGGGTGACCTGTGAAAACACTCAGCTGGGCTCCACGTCTGGTGCTGCGGATCAATAGGTCCAGGGTGGGGCCTGAGAATCTGCATTTATCACGCGTTCCCAGGGGACCACGCTGAGACCCAGGGATTCAGGGCCGCCCCCTCTACCTGAGAGCCATACCCTCCACATGGGGACTGCTAACAGAGGCAGCAGGTGGGCAAGTGCGTCTCTTCCTGGCCTGCAGGCCTGGCCCGCCAATGGATCACCTGAGGGTTATCTCCCTGCCGCACCCCCTGCCCGAGTTGAGGGCTCCAGGCCTTTCTTACTCCACTGGGGACTGCAAGGTCTGTCCTGGAGGTGCCAGGGGCATGGAATTAAAGGCAACCTCTGCATGCCAGCCTTCCCAGACCTGGCGTGATGCCCCCCTGCCTCCACAACCCTCTGGTTTGTTTTAAATAACAATATCTAAGAGCAAGGGGCTTATCAACCTCTTCTCAGCTTCCTGTGGGCTTTTTTTTTTTTTTTTTTGGAGATTACAAAAAAATGTTTTAGAAGTTTGCCAAGTCACTTTAGTCATGTCTGACTCTGTGCGACCCCATAGACAGCAGCCCACCAGGCTCCCCCGTCCCTGGGATTCTCCAGGCAAGAACACTGGAGTGGGTTGCCATGCCCTTCTCCAAGTTTAATTAGATTCTAATCCTTCACTGTTTTGAAAGTGTCTTTACATTCTGATCCACTTTAAACTTTTTATTTTGTATTGGAGTATAGCTTCCCAGATGGCACTAGTGGTAAAGAACCCTCCTGCCAGTGCAGGAAACATAATGAAGATTATGTTGGGAAGATTCCCCTGGAGGAGGGCATGGCAATCCTCTCCAGTATTCTTGCCTGGAGAATCCCATGGAGGAGCCTCGTGGGCTACAGTCCACAGAGCTGCAGAGTCAGACACGACTGAAGTGACTTAGCATGCAGAGCTGACTCACAATGTTGAGACAATTTCAGGTGGACTCAGCCTTATACACACATGTGTTCATTCTTTCCCAAACTCCCTACCCATTCCCATGGGCTCCTTTTTTCATGTGATAAAATATACGCAACACAAAACTTACCATTTCAACTGTGTTAAAGTGTACTACTCAGTGGCAGGAAGTACACTAGAGTCAGACACGACTGAAGTGACTTAGCATGCAGAGCTGACTCACAATGTTGAGACAATTTCAGGTGGACTCAGCCTTACACACACATGTGTTCATTCTTTCCCAAACTCCCTACCCATTCCCATGGGCTCCTTTTTTAATGTGATAAAATATACGCAACACAAAACTTACCATTTCAACTGTGTTAAAGTGTACTACTCAGTGGCAGTAAGTACATTAAGATTGTTATGCAACTATCACCATTACCCATTTCCAGAACTTTCTCACCCCAAACAGAAACTCTTGTACTTAAACAATAACTCCGCATTCCACTCCCCTCCGTTCTACTTTGGGCTGCTGTCAAATTCTATGAATTTGCCTAATTTAGGTACCTCATATAAATAAGACCATACCGTATTTATCCTGTGTCTGTTTCACTTAGTATAATGTTCTTAGTATAATGCTGTAGCGTGTGTCAGGACTTTATTCTCTAAGGCTGAATAACATTCCATTGGATGGGTGTATACTCCATTTTGTATATCTATTCATATGTTGTGGGCATTTGGGTCATTTCCACCTTTTGGTTAATGTGAGTAATGCCGCTATGAACAGTGTTATAGAAATATCTCTTTGAGCCTCTACTTTCAATTTCTTGAGCTATTAATATATACTGAGAGGTGGAATTGCTGAAGCATGTGATAATACAATGTTTAACATTTTCAGGAACTACCATACTGCTTTCCATAGGCTTTAATCTACCTAAGAATTATTCACCAGGAACAGGGATCTTAGAACCAGTATCCTCTGTAGAGGATCTGAGGCTGCCTCTACCAACGGGTTTATGGCCCCCAAGTGCTGTTGGAAGTGGCGTAACCAAGCTCCTTATTTATAAACATGGAAAATCTAGTCCTGGCCTGTCACCCCAGTGCCCTCGCTCCATGAGATGAGCAGGTTGTCGCCAAGAGGTGAGGCTGCTCTGTGGCTTTGCTGGTGCCTCACTCCCCAGGGTTTAGCCCAAACACTGCCTCCACAAGACCCTGGCTGGCCCTAATCATCCTCTAGCTTTGTTTTACTTTTTGCACATAACAAGCTAAGATTATCTGTCTCCTTGTTTATTCTCCTTCACTTCCAAATAGATATGAGTGAGGGCAGGAACCTTATCTGTCTTAATCACAGCACAGCCCTGGCATCTAGAATTATGCCTGGCACATTGTAGGCAGTCAGATAATTTGATCAACTGAATAAAATGTAAATAGCCTATAAGAAAGTATATTTGTTTGCTGTTCAGTTGCTAAGTCATGTCTAACTCTCTGTGATTCCACGGACTGTAGCCTGTCAGGCTCCTCTGTCCATGGGATTCTCCAGGCCAGAATACTGGAGTGGGTTGCCATTCCCTTCTCCAGCAGATCTTCCCAACCCAGAGATCAAACCCAGGTCTCCCGCAAGTGCAGGCAGATTCTTTACAGTCTGAGCCACCAGGGAATGTACATATAACTCCAATATTTGCAAGAAATATTCTGCAACTTTTGTAATTCTCCCAAACACATAATCTTCCCATAAAACCAACCTTTTTTTTTTTTAAGATAAAGTCATACTGAGGTGCTCGCTAAGTGACTGACTCTAGTTCAGCAGTTTTGAGCCTTAGACTCTACACAATGTTAACTCTGCAAATGCCAGATTTGCCGCTCTTTCCACAGGCCTGGGATGGTTTGGGAAGGGTTACCATTCCATTAACCAAGGTCTTTAACTGGGACCAGGCTGAAATTTTTCTTTCCATTAAGATTTTAAAGCCCTATGATTTTCTAAGTAATGCATCTCCCCAGTGTAAAACATGTTGTGGGTAATGGGAAGAAAGGAAAGAGAGAGGAGCTTGGCTTCTCACCCCATCTATGTAGTCAGTCAGCATCACCATCCTTGGTCCTGATGTTTTCACAGGAGCACATGGCATGTAGATTGGGGCAAAATTTCCAGGAATGCTACATGTGGTTTTACTAGTTTCATGTCAACTTGTTGAAAACTGAAAGGTGAGACTGTCAGGAGCCTGAAATAGAGCTACCTGGGTGCTGGGTGGGAGGCAGGAAAGCATGGTCCTGACTCATACAGCACAGACCCTGCAGTTTATGGTGCTTGACCTAGGAATTAGGAGTTTCAATAACAATATAAAAACCCATAACAATATAAAAAACCCACCGCATCTGTTGTGGCTTGGAGCTCCCCTGTGGCTCCCACAGTCCACACAGGACACACTGTCTATATCCTGGCCTCTTGAGTTCCCTGTGCTCCACTGTGGCTGAGTTGCTAGCCCTTTGCCAGGCTCCACTGTCCACCTTCCCTGCAGAACCAATGGGATTAAATGGGAAGAAGGAACAAGAGATCCAGGCTGGAGCAGGTTGGTCAGCACGACCGGAGCACTACCCTGCAGGGGTTCCACCTGGTGCCGCCAGGACAGTACCTGCCTGTCATACCTCCTTTCTCAGTGTGGGCTGTCCCCGCCCTTCCTCTTCGCCAGCCAAGCACTCCCTTCAGTAAAGCCTCCTTCCCCTAATAGCTCAGCTGGTAAAAGATCCACCTGCAAAGCAGGAGCTGCTGCTGCTGCTAAGTCGCTTCAGTTGTGTCTGACTCTGTGCAACCCCATAGACAGCAGCCCACCAGGCTCCCCCGTCCCTGGGATTCTCCAGGCAAGAACACTGGAGTGTGTTGCCATTGCCTTCTCCACAATGCAAGAGACTCTGGTTCAATTCCTGGGTCAGGAAGATCCCCTGGAGAAGGGCTAGGCTACCCACTCCAGTTTTCTTGTGCTTCCCTTGTGGCTCAGCTGGTAAAGAATCTGCCTACACTGCGGGAGACCTGGGTCGGGATGACCCCCTGGAGAAGGGAAAGGCTGTACCCACTCCAGTATTCTGGCCTGGAACTGTATAGTTCATGGAGTCGCAGAGTCGAACACAACTGAGCGACTTTCACTTTTCCAATGAATCTGCCTATTCGACTTAGGTTACCACACTCCCTGTGACTAGAACTCTTCGGGTTTTTAAGATTCCATATGTTTATTTTCCATTTGCGTTTAGGGCTTCCCAGGTGGCTCAGTGGTAAAGAATCTGCCTGCCAAACAGGAGACGCAGGTTCGATCCCTGGGTCGGGAAGATCCCCTGGAGAAGGAACTGGCAACCCACTCCAGTATTCTTGCTTGGGGAATCCCATGGACAGAGGATCCTGGCGGGCTACAGTCCATGGAGTCACAAAGAGTCAGAAGGACTTAGCAACTAAGCAATATGTTTATTTAAGATGGGCCTGACTTCTCTGAGGACAGTATCTGCCTCTTCAGCTTCCTCATAAACCTTTCCTGTATTCAGTAAAGTCCCAGAGGGGTCATGGGGAACTGGAGCAGTAGAGAGTGAAAGATGCTGAGGAAGAAGAGGGTTTTGAGGGGAGATGAGGCAATAAAACATAGCAGTCACACCCACACACAGCAGAAGAAAGAGAGGGACAGAGGGAGAGAGAAAGAGAGGGAAAGGAAGAGGGCAGGGAGGGAGAGAGAAGGAAGGAGAAAGAGATGGAGAGGGAGAGAACAGAGAAAGGCATCAAAAGGGGCATTCTGGATTCAAGAATTAGAAACTCAGAGAACTTGAAGAGCAAGTTTGACATAGTTGTAAGAAAAGGCTGGATTAAAAGGCATTAGGAAGTGAATGAAGGATGGTACCCAGTGCTGGTAACATGCACTTTCAAACACAGCTCATCAAGTATAAATTTGTGTAACCATGTCTTGAGAACTTTAAAAATATTCATACCCTTTGGCTCAGGATTTCATTTCTAAGCCTGGCTACAGACAAAGATGCAGGCATAAGAATGTCTATCACAACAATACTTACAACCGTGAGAAAATGGAAACCACTTCAATGTCCAAAACTGGATCTCAAAGATGAACTATTAGTCATTACCACTGTTATGATGACAATATGTAATCACCTAGAGTTACAATATCATGTTTAATTCAAAGTTCAGAATATAAGATATTTAGTATGATTTAAACTTTGTAAAATATAAACAGGTATCTATTGATCTATTTACTTACCTACCATTTAGGCATCTGGCCTCACAGATAAAGAAAGACTGAAAAGGAGACCGCTAGAACACTAGTAGTCCGTGGTTATATCTACATTGTGAGCTTAGAAGTGATTATCTGCTTTCTTGTCTATATTTTCTGTCTTTTCCAGATTTCTGTACTTATCACAAGTCTTGCGTAACACTCAGGGATACCAAAGGTTGCTATAAAAATAGAATGAGACTGTGGTGAGGAAGTGGAAGGATAGAATGAAGATTATCTTAAAAGTTCAGAAGAGGAAAGAGGCTTTTGACTCAAGATGTCAACACAGAAGTCTCCTGAATTCACTTCCTTTCAAGGAACCCCACATATCTACAGTTACATATGGAACAATTTCCTCTGAAATAAATCTGGAAACTAGCTTAGTGGTTCTTACACTTTTGGCGAATGAGCCAATAGCTAACATCAACCTCAATGGTGAAACACTGGGAGCTTTGTTTCTAAGGTAAGGAACAAGACAAAGAAGCCCACTCATGCTGCTTGTCCTCACGACAGTCCTGAAAGTCCAGCCAGTGTAATCAGGCAAGAAAAAGAAATAAAAGCATCCAGATTGGAAGAGAAGTAGAACTGTCTCTATTTGCAGATAACATGACATTATACATAGAAGGCCCTAACGACTTCTCTCAGAAATTGTTAGGACTAATCAATACATTCAATAAAGGTGCAGGATATAAAATCAATATACAAAAATTAATTGTGTTTCTATACATTAGTAACAAGCCCATTTACAACTGCTTCAATTGTGGGAATTGTAGGAATAAGTTTAACCAATTAGGTGAAAGATCTGTACACTAAAACCTGTAAGACATTAATGAAAGGAATCGAAGATACCAATTAGTGGGAAGGATATTGCAAAAATATCCATACTACAAAGCAATCTGCAGATTCAGTTCAATCCCCATCATAATTCCAAAGACATTTTTAAAAAGAGAAATGAACACTCCCAATCCTATATGGAACCACAGAAGACTCAGAATACCTAAAGCAATCTTGAAGGAAAAAGAACAAAGCTTTTTGCTCAAATTGGGAAGTATTCATGCTCCCTGATTTCAGACTATGTTATAAAGTGCTAACAATCAAAACGGTATGGAATTGGCCTAAAATAGATATGCAGTCCCTGATAGCTCAGTTGGTAAAGAATTCACCTGCAATGCAAGGGACCCTGGTTTGACTCCTGGGTCAGGAAAATCCTCTGGAGAAGGGAAGGGCTACCCACTCCAGTATTCTGGCCTAGAGAATTTCATGGACTATACAGTAAATGGGGTCGCAAAGAGTCAGACACGACTAAGTGACTTTCACTTCACTTCACAATGAAACAGAAGAGAGACCCCAGAAATAAACCTATACATATATGGTTCATTTATGATAAAGGAGCCAAGACAATACAGTAGGGAAAAACAGTTTCTTAAGTGGATGGTGTGGGGAAAAATGTACAGCCACATGCAAAAGAATAAAACCAGACAACAATCTCACACCATAAACGAAAATCAACTCAAAATGGAATAAAGACTTGAATGTAAAACCTGAATCTATAAAACTCCTAGAGCAAAACATGGACAGTCAGCTTCTTGACATAGATCGGTGATGAATTTTTTTGATTTGACAACAAAAGGCAAAAAAAAGGGGGGGGGGGCAGAAAACAAACAAGTGGGGGATTGTATCAAACTAAAAGGCTTCTGCACAGCTAAGAAAATCATTAACAACATGAAAAATAAGTCTACTGAGTGGGAAAAATATTTGCATATCTGATAAGGGGTTAACATGCAAAAAATATAAAGAACTCATACAACTTAAGAGCAAAAAGCCAAACAATACCATTAAAAAATGGGCTAAGGATCTGAACATTTTTCCAAAGATGACACACAGATGGCCAACACACACGTGAAAAGATGCTCAACATAATTAGTCATCAGGCAAATGCAAATCAAACCCACGAGTTTATCACTTCACACCTGTTAGAAAGGCCGTTATCAAAAAAAATTATGTTTGTGAGGATGTACAGAAACAAGAACACTTGTGCCTTGTTAGTGGGAATGTAAATCAGTGTGGCCACTATTGAAGACAGTATGGAGGTTCTTTAAAAAGTTAAACATAATTCCACTTCTGAGAATTTATCCAAAGGAAATGACATCACTGTCACAATAAGATATTTGCACCCCCCATGTTCATTGCAGCGTTATTCACAATAGTTAAGACATGGAAACAACCTGAGTGTCCGCTGACAGTGAATGGATCGAGAAGACGTGGCATACGTACACAGGGATTGCTCGGTCATAAAAATGAAGGCGTCCTGCCGCCTACAGCAATGCGGATGTGCATTAAGGGAATTAAGCTAAATGAAATAAATCAGACAGCAAACGACAAAGTGTACGCTATCACTAATATGTGGAATTTTAAACAAACCTGACTCACACACAGAGAACAGACTGGTAACTGGCAGTAGAACACTTGTGCCTTGTTAGTGGGAATGTAAATCAGTGTGGCCACTATTGAAGACAGTATGGAGGTTCTTTAAAAAGTTAAACATAATTCCACTTCTGAGAATTTATCCAAAGGAAATGACATCACTGTCACAATAAGATATTTGCACCCCCCATGTTCATTGCAGCGTTATTCACAATAGTTAAGACATGGAAACAACCTGAGTGTCCGCTGACAGTGAATGGATCGAGAAGACGTGGCATACGTACACAGGGATTGCTCAGTCATAAAAATGAAGGAGTCCTGCCACCTACAGCAATGCGGATGCGCATTAAGGGAATTAAGCTAAATGAAATAAATCAGACAGCAAATGACAAAGTGTATGCTATCACTAATATGTGGAATCTTAAACAAACCTGACTCACACACAGAGAACAGACTGGTAGCTGGCAGACACAGAGGGTTGGAGCGGGTGGTTGAAATGACTGAAGGGGTCAAAAGTTTCAAGCTTCCAGTTGTAAGATAAGTGTGTACAATGAACAACATGCTTACTTTTTTTTTTTTTTTAATTGAAGGGATGGGGAAAGAAAGAGAACTAATTCAAGGGATAGCAATGGTTGGGAAGGCTTGGTTTGGGGTTTTTTTTNATTCACTTTGTTAGCAAAAGCCACACTCTCCAAATTTCTGAGATAATTGCTCTTTTACCAGAGGTTCCCTATGTGGTGTGATAACATGCTTACTTTTTTTTTTTTTTAATTGAAGGGATGGGGAAAGAAAGAGAACTAATTCAAGGGATAGCAATGGTTGGGAAGGCTTGGTTTGGGGTTTTTTTTTTTAAGCTGATACAATAAACCATCTTCAGACAGAGGAGACTAGTACAATAGGGAGGGTGAAACTGAAGAACCAGAGGGGAGAGTAACTAACAAGAAGGACCAGAGCCACAGGGGCAGGTCACGGGGAGAGGCGGTCTTAGAGGGAAGAGCGCCCCTTCTTCCCTGCGATGATCCAAGACAGAGAGGAGGCCGCGAGGAAGAACCCGGAGTGGCCTTGTTAATGACCTTGCTGATGACCTGGTTCTGCTCTGGCGCATAGCAGAGGACCCAGGGCGGGTGGGGGGCGCTTGGGCTTTAAAGCAGGGTAGGTAACTCACTTTGCACAGCCACACCTGGGACCGGAATCCTTCCCAGCTTCCTAATAAAATAGGTTCCACAGCTCTGTGCTCTCATTTTTGTACCTTCCAGAGACTCTTGCAAAAGCAAGATATATGGACAAAGTCTGTTACGGGTTGGCACACTGCCCTGGGCAGGTGGCTCCTGGGGGGAATCTGGGAGAATATAGAACACAGCCTTCTCCTGGGAGCCCCTGGGAACTCCGCGGGTCTAAACCTGACACCTGCAATCTGCCTGCTGGAGCCAGCTCCCCTCACAGATCACTGTTCCTGTTAAAGGCACTGACATCCAGACAGTGCTAAAGCCGAGTCACCTGACAGCTCCCTCCTCCAGCACCTTTTCACCTCTTCTTTGTGGTTTCCGGTGCCCAACTCGGTAATATCCTCACTCCCAGTGCTGGCCTCAGCTCCTCGTCACCTCTGAGGATGACGGCAATACAGACCAGCTGGTCTCCCTGCCTCCAGCCTGTTCCCTCAGCGCCTTGTTCTCTCTGACCCAGGGGCATTTGGATATGCTGTTCCCACCTTTCCTGCCTTCTCTTGGCCAAGGTTAATCATGGCAACCCACTCCAGTATTCTTGCCTGGAAAATTCCATGGACAGAGGAGCCTGGTGGGCTGCAATCTATGGGGTCACAGAGTCAGACATGCGTGCACATGACAATCAGCCTCCAGACTCCACTCTGACCCTCCCTGTCCCTGATGCCGAGGAGGCTGTACAGTCTGGAGGCAGGAACACAGTTCTGTTTTAACCCACAGTCATGTTATTGCATTGTCTTAAGCTGGTCTCCGGCACATAGTGAGTGCTTGGAAGTGATGAAGGAAGAGCTGAACAAAAAGTGATGCTCACAGCTTGTTCTACTCAAGTTAGATGACCAGGGAACTAACACCTGTGTTATGCCTGCTCCAGGAATTGTACCAAGTATAGTTATCCCAAGTGCTTTGAATACACTATTTCAATAAGTCTCAGATCAACACGGAGAAGGCAATGGCACCCCACTCCAGTACTCTTGCCTGGAAAATCCCATGGATGGAGGAGCCTGGTAGGCTGGAGTCCATGGGGTTGCTAAGAGTCGGACACGACTGAGCGACTTCACTTTCACTTTTCACTTTCATGCATTGGAGAAGGAAATGGCAACCCACTCCAGTGTTCTTGCCTAGAGAATCCCAGGGATGGGGGAGCCTGGTGGGCTGCCGTCCATGGGGCCGCACAGAGTCGGACACGACTGAAGTGACTTAGCAGCAGATCAACACAGAGGTAGAGGTTATTACTCTTTTGCAGATGAAGAAACGGGCTTAGAGAGGGAAAGCATTTACTCAAAGGCACCCTCCACAGTTAGCACCCACCACTGTCTAACTCCAAAGTCCCTATAATCATGATCTCTATATTTTCATACTCTTATTTCCTTCTCCAGTTAAATTCCCTAGGGATCGCAAACCTCAAGGAACTAGACAGTCACTCCTTTGCACAGAAGTTTAAGGTTTCTAAGAAGTAACTTTATACTATTTACATCTGTAAATGTTTATTTCTTATCTTTACATCAGGCTGAGAGGTCCCTACAGACCAGGACTATGTCTTAATTCATCCTTGTACAACATACAATTCTTGGCAAGTTACAACTATTTCGTAAATAGTTACAAATTGATTTGATAATCAAATTATTTGTTGATTTATTAAGTGAAGTTACTATGGTGAATTTTCTCACATCAGGGCAGGAAGCCCTTTTGAGCAGATGGCCCATTCCGGCACCCATCAAATTGTACTAGATCAGTCATTTTCTAAGCACAGGGCAGCCCTGGGGCTGTAGACAGAACAAATTTAAATTCATGATGAATTCATTGAAAAATCCCAAGGCAAGAAATCTTTCAGGAGCACTAATGGCATCCCCATTTAAAACTGTATTAATTCTGTATGGATTAAATATTGCTATGTTGCTGCTGCTAAGTCACTTCAGTCGTGTCTGACTCTGCGACCCTATAGATGGCAGCCCACCAGGCTCCCCTGTCCCTGGGATTCTCCAGGCAAGAACACTGGAGTGGGTTGCCATTTCCTTCTCCAATGCATGAAAGTGAAAAGTGAAAGGGAAGTCACTCAGTCATGTTTGACTTTTAGCGACCCCATGGTCTGCAGCCCACCAGGCTCCTCCGTCCATGGGATTTGCCAGGCAAGAGTACTGGAGTGGGGTGCCATTGCCTTCTCCGAAATATTGCTATAGTGAAGTGCAAATGAACACAGCTGTGATGAAACGCTGCTTCTGAAAAAATAATTCGTTAAGTCAGTCAATCATCATAGCTTAGTTGTTCGTTAATACGATGATCTCTTCTATCTAGAAGAGATCTCTTCTTTCTCAGTTCATTTATTCCTTTTGTATGTATGGAGCACCTGTTCAAACAAAGAAGGGGGCTGGGTGCTTGGGAAGTGGCACAGAAATGTGTTCCATAGGTCTTTGCTGTTCCAAGAGGCATCTAAGATCCAGCACATGGAGAGTTCAGCTAAACTGCTCTGTGATATTGCGGCCATGGCATCAATCTTGTGTGGTCAAGTCCTGAGGGGGTCTTAAATTGACATTAGCCCGTCATGCAAGTGCACACCCTGGACTACAGCCCACAGAATCACAGGTGAATATAAATTCCCTGACTTCTCCAATGACAATTGTAGTAAAGTGTCCCTGATTCTCATGGCATTCCTCTTGTTTGCCCCTTAGATAAGATCCCCAAGAAGCTTACAAAAACCCTGCTCTTTGGTCTGAACTTACCAACTCACCAGTCTTAGCCATGGAACCGCAAAGCGTGGCACCCACCAACCCTGAAAAGACCTGTGGCCCAGGTTCGTGCCTCTCAGCCTGCACCTGCCTTAACTTCCCCCCTCCTGGCCCTGCAAGGCATGCCACGTACCACCTCCCGCGGGTAATAAACCTCTATTTCAACTTCCCTTGCGGTCGTTTGTTGAGCCTCACCATTGCACACCCCAGGGCTCTACTTAACGGGCATTAATCCAACAGAGACACAGAACAGCAGCAGCATCACCTGGGAGCTTGTTAAAAAGGCAGGATCTTAGACTCCATCCCAGGCCTACCAAATCACAATCTCCAGTTTAACAAGATCCCCAGGTGATTGGAATGGCCATTAAAGTTTGAGAAGAACCGTGGAAACCAACATCCTGTGGGCCATACAGGACAGTCCAGAGAGACCGTTTCTTAATGACATAAAGCCTTTTCCATCAGGTCTTCCCTATACGTATATCAAATCATTGTGCACCACAGACTTTCCCAATATTACATGTCAGTTGTATCTCAGTAAAGCTGGTGGGGGGAGGCCTAACCTGACTGCCTTATTTATTCCTACAGCTTGAGCCCCAACCTTAAGATTCTCAGTCTTCTTACCCAACTTCCCCCGCTCTGCCCCCCCCCCCC
>SJYT01048169.1:215379-228682 GCA_006410635.1 Cephalophus harveyi | reverse complement strand
TCCCGACCCAGGGATCGAACCCGGGTCTCCCGCATTGGAGGCAGACGCTTTAACCTCTGAGCCACCAGGGAAGCCTAGTTGGAGCATAATTATATTATTAAAATTCTCTGTATGCTTATTTTGATGTGTAGTCAGTCAGTCACAAGCCTACAGAAGCAAGTGAAAATCTACTGCTAATACTGTGTTTCTATCCATTTCTTATTCTGCAGCTTGTGTTTTCGTCTCTTATTATAAATGTATTCAATTATGGCAGTTCTATTTTCCTTGTAATTATATACCTTGTATTTATAAAATGGAGCTCTATCTGACATTTGTTTGGGTTTAGTCTTTGTAATATATTTTCACTTGAGATTTCTTTTTATTACTACAACATATTTGTCTATTATGTCTTCTTTTTCCATATAATTTGTATCTTATAGCTCCGGATGCTGCTTGTGTATTTAACATATTGTTTGGTATGATTAAAAATCAAATCTGATCATCTTTGTATGAATATATCCCTTTTATATTTGATGTCAGAGCAATATATTTTGTTTTAATCTTTATCTAGTTTTACGTTTTATTTTTGTGTCAAATGCTTCCTTTGTCTTTTGCCTTCTTGTACATGGATTTTCTTACTGTTACTTGGGTTAAATGTATATACTTCCTTGTTATCATTTGAAAGGCTTATATCCTCTCTTTAGATATTGCCCTTAAAACATTTGTAAATTTATATATTTTGTAATATCTGACCACTGTGTGTTATTTTTGTGTCAAATGCTTCCTTTGTCTTTTGCCTTCTTGTACATGGATTTTCTTACTGTTACTTGGGTTAAATGTATATACTTCCTTGTTATCATTTGAAAGGCTTATATCCTCTCTTTAGATATTGCCCTTAAAACATTTGTAAATTTATATATTTTGTAATATCTGACCACTGTGTGCTGTGCTTAGTCCCTCAGTCATGTCCGACTCTGTGACCCATGGACTATAGCCGTGGGGATACAATACTGGAGTGGGTTGCAATGCCCTCCTCCAGGGGATCTTCCCAACCCAGGGATCAAACCTAGGTCTCCCACACTGCAGGAAGATTCTTTAACATCTGAGCCACCAGGGAAACCCATCTAACCACTACTTCTTGATATAGCAAATTTAAACAGTATTTGTTGATGTTCTCTGAAATTTTAGATAATTAGCACACTGCACTTTCTCCTTGTTCAGTCTCCAGTCATGACTGCCTCTTCACGACCACATGGACTGCAGCCTGCCAGGCCTCCCTGTCCCTAACCATCTCCCTAAGTTTGCCCAAGTTCATGTTCATTGCATCAGTGATGCCATCCAACCATCTCATTCTCTGATGCACTCTTCTCCTTCTCTTTCTCCTACTCCTTCTCTTTCTCACCTTCTGCTTTGTCAATTATACTGTTATTTTAATTCTGGTGATTCCTGTTATATATACTTAAACACTACTACTTGTCAGTTTGCTCACTTTGATAAGTTTATTGATTTATCACCAAGAAAGATGAGAAATGAGTACATTTTCTTTCTTTATTATTTTTACAACTTATGCCCATTTAACATTTCTCTCCCCTAATTATGCATCCTATAATAGTCCTTTTTTTTTTTTTTTCTGTGTATTCTTGCCACCTCTTCTTAATATCTTCTGCTTCTGTTAGGTCCATACCATTTCTGTCCTTTATCGAGCCCATCCTTGCATGAAATGTTCCCTTGGTATCTCTAATTTTCTTGAAGAGATCTCTAGTCTTTCCCATTCTGTTGTTTTCCTCTATTTCTTTGCATTGATCACTGAAGAAGGCTTTCTTATCTCTTCTTGCTATTCTTTGGAACTCTGCATTCAGAGGTTTATATCTTTCCTTTTCTCCTTTGCTTTTCACTTCTCTTCTTTTCACAGCTATTTGTAAGGCAGCCATTTTGCTTTTTTGCATTTCTTTTCCATGGGGGTGGTCTTGATACCTGTCTCTTGTACAATGTCACGAACCTCCATCCATGGTTCATCAGGCACTCTATCAGATCTAGTCCCTTAAATCTATTTCTCACTTCCACTATATAATCATAAGGGATTTGATTTAGGTCATACCTGAATGGTCTAGTGGTTTTCCCTACTTTCTTCAATTTCAGTCTGAATTTGGCAATAAGGAGTTCATGTTCTGAGCCACAGTCCGCTCCCAGTCTTGTTTTTGCTGACTGTATAGAGCTTCTCCACCTTTGACATCAATAATGTTAAGATGTCAGTTCTTCTCGACTTGATTTACAGATTCAACACAGTGCCAATGAAAATACCAGCAAGTTATTTCATAGATATTGACAAACTGATTTGAAAGATTATACGAAGAAGGAAAGGACCCAGAATATCCTAAATAATATTGAAGAATAGAGGATTCACACCTTCTGACTTCAAGAATTAACTACTGTAATCAAGACAGTGTGATTACTGGACACATGAGTGTTTATTATATTTCTCTAATTTTATATGAAAGTTTTCATAATGAAAAGATATTTTTAAATACTATAGACTTGTTCCTTAGAATCTTTTTCATCTGTCCTTATCTCCATGTTTTCTCCCTTCCTCTGATAAAAAACTTTATCCACACTCTGGGTTTTATCACTTTTCCTCATTTTCCATTTCTTAAATACAGAAATTTCTGCTTTAATCATCATTATCTTATTCCTTATGTTTTCCTTCAAAAAATGCATGATTTAATTCTGTAATCTTTACCCAGATTTTTTTACTCCAATGCTTAATTTGCTTATTTAGACTTCTTTTTAACTGTCTCTTATACACATCTAGATGTGTATAAGAGACAGGTATACATATAACAAAATATGTACAAGATCTATACATGTGAGGGAAACTACACAATACTGAAGAAAGAAGGTCTAAATAAATGGAGAGATATTGTTTGTTTATGGATAAAAAGACTCAATATTGTTCAGTTCAGCTCAGTTCAGTAGCTCAGTCATGTCCGACTCTTTGCCATCCCATGAATCGCAGCACGCCAGACCTCCCTGTCCATCACCAACCCCCGGAGTTCACTCAGACTCATGTCCATCGAGTCGGTGATGCCATACAGCCATCTCATCCTCTGTCGTCCCCTTCTCCTCCTGCCCCCAATCCCTCCCAGCATCACGGTCTTTTCCAAAGATCAACACTTTGCATGAGGTGGCCAAAGTACTGGAGTTTCAGCTTTAGCATCAGTCCTTCCAAGGAACGCCCAGGACTGATCTCCTTTAGAATGGACTGGTTGGATCTCCTTGCAATCTAAGAGGCTCTCAAGAGTCTTCTCCAACACCACAGTTCAAAAGCATCAATTCTTCGGTGCTCAGCTTTCTTCACAGTTCAACTCTCACATCCATACATGACGACTGGAAAACCATAGCCTTGACTAGACAGACCTTTGTTGGAAAAGTACTATCTCTGCTTTTGAATGTGCTTCTAGGTTGGTCATAACTTTCCTTCCAAGGAGTAAGCGTCTTTTAATTTGATGGCTGCAGTCACCATCTGCAGTGATTTTGGAGCCCCAAAAAATAAAGTCTGACACTGTTTCCCCATCTATTTCCCATGAAGTGATGGGACCAGATGCCATGATCTTCGTTTTCTGAATGTTGAGCTTTAAGCCAACTTTTTCGCTCTCCTCTTTCACTTTCATCAAGAGGTTTTTTAGTTCCTCTTCACTTTCTGCCATAAGTAAAAAATAAAGTCTGGCACTGTTTCCACTGTTTCCCCATCTATTTCCCATGAAGTGATGGGACCAGATGCCATGATCTTCGTTTTCTGAATGTTGAGCTTTAAGCCAACTTTTTCGACTTGGGTAAAATATTTCAATGTTGTCATTTTTTAAAGATTTAAAAATATATATTCTATGATTTGTTTATTTTTAAATCTATCTGCCTACTGTCTGAGAATGACTTTATATTTTATGTTTGGATAATTACTCAGCTTGGCACAAGGCATAACATTTTGGAGTCGTGTATCCCTTTCATTAGCTCCTTGTAGATTATTGATGCATTTTTAAATGACATTGAATGTGATTGCAGATCAGTTTGTGGTCAACCTGATTCTCCCCTCCCACTTCCACTTCACATTCAGCCTGATTTTTCTCCCTGGAAAATGCTTCCATTACTTTTGAAGTTTTATGAACTTACTTAAGACATACTTCAGAATATATCATCATTTATGATTTTTTTTCTTGGAACACATTATAATATTTCTCTAGAGACTATTAGAGACTATCATACTATTTTCTGTAAATTTTCTATTGTTTTATCTTTGACCATCTTTTCCATTCTTCATGTTGGGTCCCTGAATTCAGTGACAAATGTTATTTTTGTTTTTGTCTATTGTCCACATAATTTTTTTATCATTATTAAAACACAGTTGGTGGACAGTATTATATTAGTTTCAGTCGTACTACATAGTGAATTGACATTTGCATACATAGTGAAATGTTCATTAAAAGTCTGGTAACCATCCATGCCAATACTAAGTTATTACTGACCATATTCCTTATGCTGTGTATTACATCCCCATGGATGGAGGTTTGCACCTTTTAATCCCCTCCACCTATACGCCCCACTCCCCTACTCCAACCTCTCTGGCAACTACCCATTTGTTCTAAGTATCCATGAGTCTGTTCCTGTTTTATTTTGCTTGTTTTTAGCTTCCACTATAAGTGAAATCATATGGAGCTTGTCTTTCTGTGTCTCACTATTTCACTTAGTATAATATCCTTTAGGTCTATCCATATTTTCACAAGTGGCAAGAATTTATTTTTTAACAGCTGAGTAAGAATCCATTATGTATGTATATATGTATGTATGTTAGTGCGCATGCCTGTGTGTATGTATACCGCATCCTCTTTATCCATTCTTCCACTGATGTACACTTAGGTTGCTTCCTATCTTGGCTATTGTAAAAGGAAAAAAAAGGCTGCATTGAACATTGGAGTGCATGTATGTTTTTGAATTAATATTTTTGTTTTCTCTGAGTAAATACCTAGCAGTGAAATTGCTGGATCATATGACAGTTCTAGTTTTCATTTTCTGAGGAACCTCCATGCTACTTCCTATAGTGGCTGCACTAGTCTATAATCCCACCAACAATGTACAATTGTTCCCTTTTTTCCACATCCTCGATGACACTTGTTTGATATCTTTTTGAAAGGTGTGAGGTGGCATCTCACTGTGGTTTTGACCTGCATTTCCCGGATGAGTAGTGACATTGAGCATCTTTTAATGTGTCTGTTGGTCATCTGTATGTCTTTGGAAAAATGTCTATCCCAGTCCTCTGTCCTACCAGCCACCTGCTTTAATCTCTTTCTTTTTCTCTATATTCTTCATGAATCTTTTTTTTTTTTTTTAAGTTGCTTAGTCATGTCTGAGTCTTTGCAACCCCATGGACTATACAGTCCATGGAATTCTCCAGGCCAGAATACTGGAGTGGGTAGCCTTTCCCTGGAGAAGGAAATAGCAACCCACTCCAGTATTCTGGCCTAGAGAATCCTGTTGACAGAGGAGCCTGGTGGGCTGCCATCTGTGGGGTCACATGGAGTCGGACACGACTGAAGTGGTTTAACAGCAGCAGCAGCCTTTCCCTTCTCCAGGGGATCTTCCCAACCCAGGGATTGAACCCAGGTCTCCTGCATTGCTGGCGGATTCTTTACCAGCTGAGCCACAAGAGAAGCTCAAGAATACTGGAGTGGGTAGCCTATCCCTTCTCCAGCCAATCTTCCCAACTGAGGAACTGAACTGGGCTCTCCTGCGTTGCAGGTGGATAGTTTACCAACTGAGCTATCAAGGAAGCCCATATTCTTCGTGATTATCTCAACATTTTTTCTTTGTTGGTACTTTGGTTATAAGCCAAGTCTATATTTGCTAAATACAGTCATTTTTTTGTTTGGTTTGGATTTTTTGCTTCTGTATTTATTTCTTGTGTGTGTTAGTCACTCCGTTGTGTCCGACTCTTCGCAATCCCATGGACTGGGAAGCCCACCAGGATCCTCTGTCCATGGTATTCTGCGGGCAAGAATACTGGAGTGGGTTGCCATTTCCTTCTCCAGGGGATTTATTTCTTAGGTCTTCAGTTTTCCTTTTCATTCAGCTCTTATTTGTCATATATATGGTTCTCTGCTTCAATCAGGTTCATATTTTCATTATTTTCTTACTCAACACAAAACCTTTCTAGGGAAATTTCTTCTACATAATTTTGCTTCTCATCAATGGCCTGTATTAGTAGTGTCCTATTCAATATCCATCCTTCCCTATTTTCTTATTTACAGACCACTCATTTTATTAAAGGCAGTAATGTACTCAGCTAAAAGGCAACATTTCCAAGACTCATAGCTAGTGGTGGTTGATGCTGATGCATTTGTCCTTAGTTTCCTACCACAACAAGGCCACAAATTAAAATTTCCCATACTTTAGTTTGTACAAGTATAGCTTTTATATTTTGAGTCATCTTTCTCCGTGTGTGAGGATCTTAGTATAATTTTTTTAAATCACCTTTTCATTAACATTTCTTACCTCCTGAGCGTGTTAATAAGTGCATTGGGCAGTTGCTGCTGCTACTGCTGCTAAGTCACTTCACTCGTGTCCGACTCTGTGCAACCCCATAGATGGCAGCCCACCAGGCTCCCCCGTCCCTGGGATTCTCCAGGCAAGAACACTGGAGTGGGTTGCCATTTCCTTCTCCAAAGCATGAAACTGAAAAGTGAAAGTGAAGTCGCTCAGTTGTGTCCTACTCTTGGTGACCCCATGGACTGCAGCCTACCAGGCTCCTCCATCCATGGGATTTTCCAGGCAAGAGTACTGGAGTGGGGTGCCATTGCCTTCTCCGGCATTGGGCAGTTAAGGCTGGTTAATTTGTTTTACTGCAATGAACCAAATGGATTCAAGCAAATGGCTTTCTTTTCTCTGTCTCTCTCTTTCCCTCCTGCCCCAACATTTTGGGTTGCTCAGTTTGAATTGTATGGCATGAAACTCAGTCCTTTCCTTTGATTGATTTTGAGGTATTTGGGCTGGTTTGCTTCTATTTGTTATTCTATCACTAGGTTTGGGGAAAAGGAGAGTTTTGGATGTTTTCATCCTACCATCTTAACTTCGAAGTCTGTACAGGTACTTTAAATTTTAATCAAAGTAATACAAATAGTCACAAATCAAATCATGGAAAACTCTTGTGATAAGAAACAACTGAGCTCAGCTTCACTGCAGCTTAACACAAACCTTAGTCTCTGGAGGCTTTTTTTTTTTTTTTTCGTAAATGGAGGAAAATTTTACATACTGTGAAATGCACACATTTTAAGTGTAAAGTCTGATGAGTTATGACAATTGCACATACCCTGTGACCCCCTCTATTAAACGTAAAACATTTTTATCACCCAAGAAAGATCCTTTATGCAACTTTGCAATTAATCCCCTCTCACTCCTCCATCCCAGAGGCAATCTTGTATGGGTTTTGTTTCACCACAGGTTAGTCTGCCTACTGTAGAACTTCATATATATTGAATCATACGGTAGGTATTCATTTATATCTGGCTTCTTTAACTCAGCATAAAATTTTTGAAGTTTTTCCATGTTGTAACATGTTTCAGTGGTTTGTTCCTTTTTATTACTGAAGAGTATTCTGTTGTCTGTTTATATTTCAGGTTGTTTATCTATTCTGCTGAAGATGGACATTAAAGTTGTTTCCAGTTTGGAGCTACTGTGAAGAAAACTGCTATGACATTATTGTGCACATCTTTCTATGTACACATGTTTTCATTTCTCTTGAGTAAAAGACTAAAGTGGAGTTTGTGGGTCTTAGAGTAGGTGTACTTTCAACTTTATGAAAAACTACCAGAACAGTTTCTAAACTGGTTTTACCATTCTACAGTGCTTCTAGCAATTTGTGGAAGTTTTGACTGCTCCATATGCTCAACAACATTTGGTCCTGTTGACCTTTTCACCTTTGCCATTTTAATGAATTTATGGTATATACCTCTGTGATTTTATTATACTTTGTATTTCCCAGGTAACTAAGAATTGATGTTAAGCACTTTTCCGTGCACTTATTAACCATTTTTATTTCTTCCTCCATGAAATGCCCTTTCAAGTTTTTTTTGCAGATTTTTTATTGGTTCTTTTTATTATTGAGTATAAAAATTGTTTATGTATTCTAGATACAGATACTTTATCAGATATAGTTACTGCAAATATGTTCTCCCAGACTAAGACTCAGATACGTTTTATTAATGGTGTCAATGAGCATTCAATGAGGAGAATACTTAGATTTTCATGAAATACATCTATCTTTTATTTTTACCTCCTGGAGAGTAATTACTAGCCAAGAAATATTACCTAACCTAAGCTAAATCGGTTGTCAAATTCTATAGAAAGGTCTACTTGGATTTTGATTGAGATTGTATTGAATTTGTGGATCAAGTTTAGGAGAATGGGATTTCATCAATACTGAGTTTTTATTGAGTCAAACAGTACATGGACATGGAACAGCTTTTTATTTCGGTCTTTATTAATTTATCATAGTAATATAATTTTCTAGTTTTATGTGTCAGTTTGGCTAGGTACTCAGTTATTCAAACATTAATCCAGATATGGCTGTGAAGGTATTTTTTTAGACTTAATTAACATCTACCATCAGTTTACTTTAAGTAGAGATTATCCTTGATAATCTGGATCTGCCTGATCCAATCAATTGAAAGGCTGAGGAGCAGAATTGAAGTTTCCTTGAGGAGGAAGAAATTCCACCTATGGGGTTGCATCTTCAGCTTCTGCCCAAGAATTTCCAGCTTATCCTTCCTAACAGTTTGCCCTGAGAGCTTCAGACTTCACTCACCAGCCCCTACAATCACATGAGTCAATTCCTTACAATAAATGTCTATCCTACTGATGCTATTTCTCTGGTGAAACCCTGACTCTCAGTCACTTAACATATAGCAATAAAGATGATTTTTGGATACTGACTCAAATATTTAACATTTCTTTATTCCTTAGGTGGTGGCGTTCTTCTCACCCTAACAGAACACAAAACTTTGGTAAAGGGCGTACTTCCTGGAATCTTTCAGGGGACATAGTGTGGGGTAGGCAGGATACATTAGCTCTCCTACATCTTGAAGTCTGAATTCTTTCCTATTATACCAAGGAATTTCTGGCATCTCAATTCTATTTACCAAGGACCACTGTTGAGAGTCTATAAATTTGTTTACAAGCACAACAAACAATTAGGACCATATCCATCCCCTCAAAATTGAAGACAGAATTCAATGTCTGTAAAACATCTTTTTCAAGACCTTTATCTTTACCTAAACATAGCGAGGTGATGAATTTAATTGGCATTCTGTATCAGCAATCTTAACTGACATTCCGTACTCAAATCTTGTCATTGGCTTTGATAGTTCTTTGGCTTTAAGTAATAAGAGATTATTTTAGCCAAATTACAGACACTTCTTAGGTTTCACTTTTAACTGAGGGATTTGATGAGATATTCCTTCCTTTAGGTTTCACTTTTGGTTTTGATTGAGAACTGAGGGATTTGATGACATATTCCTTCCTTTAATATGTTTGAGGCCTTCAGAAGTAGCCATACTGTTTAGTAATCTTTGAATTCCTTATGCTCTTTATACTATCCGTTTTCAGTGGTAATGAGTTTCACCAAAGCCTTGACTTCAATTGGTCATAGATAAAAAATGAGTAATATGATGAATAGCTATTTCTCTTCAACTTAACTGGGCAAAAGTTCCCTACTGATTCTAAATGATCTGTTACCTGGAAACTGATATAAAATTATGAAATAAGTTAAACTTCTTAGTTGCAACCTAAAGAAACTTACTATCCTAAAGAGGAAAGAAATCTATTAGAAGGAACTTGAACAGCTCACAAATTGGGTAAGAGTTATTCAATGAGGCTCAAGATATAAGCAGACACAAGAAGGAAGTATAACCACTAATACTTTAGCAGGAATAGGCCTTTGGCCACTACTAGATATTATTGCGAGTTGGACACGACTGAGCGACTTCACTTTCACTTCTCACTTTCATGCATTGGAGAAGGAAATGGCAACCCACTCCAGTGTTCTTGCCTGGAGAATCCCAGGGACGGGGGAGCCTGGTGGGCTACCGTCTATGGGGTTGCACAGAGTCGGACACGACTGAAGCGACTTAGCAGCAGCAGCAGCAGATATTATTGCAGCTATGCTTAAGGATTTATATCTGCCCCTTCATCTTAGTATCTTTCACTTCAGCTTCAGAGTCCTGGAAATGACTGTTCAGTGGCTGAGTTTAAGCACTGGCCCACATGGCTTCTAGGGGAACTTGTACCTGTTTGTCTTTCTTAGTTGAAGGTATGTAACTATACCCCACCAGTATTGCACTCAATAGGGGATACTCCCCAAGTGTCACAGATTGAATAATATTCGGCCAAAAGAAAACAACCACACACAAATTTAACTAACAACGAGTTGCCCTGGTGTCCTAGAAATATACTTATTCTGATATGTAATTTGTTGGGTTTTTTTTTTTTTATCTTGGGTGAGATAGCGCATCTGTTTGTCCCCTTACATCTCTCCCTCTCTTTTTACTGCTCTGTTGCTTTCTATCAGTCAGGGTGCTGATAAGGATTAATGCCAGTTGAATTCTCTTGCCTTTGCAAGTGAATTGAATTTTTGTTGTTCCTTTCTTTCTAGAAAATGTGGTAATCTTTATTTTTATTTGAGGTTCAGAAATTTTATAGGAGGGGTCTCTTTTTCATTCAATATTGAATATTTCATCGACTCCATTGACTTCAAGAATGATGATATTCTTCAGTTATTTACTTCCCTCATCTCTTTTGTTCCCCTTTTCTGAAATACCTAGTAGTCAAACATTGTACCTTCTAAGGAGTCTTTATTTAAATTTATTGAAGCTTCTCCTCTATGGGTAAGCCTCTCTTCCTGTCCTTTTCACCTTTGTGTTTATTCCTTTTTGCACCTTTTCTTTTCTTTTTTTTTTTTTTTGGTCAACCCAGCAGAAGAATGAGAGTAAATTCTTTTTTTTTTTTTAATCTTCCTGTAAAGGTCTCTATGCATTAATAATCCTTTCCCTTGTTCAGTATTTATTGAAAACACTTTCCCTGTTTGATTATCTTTTACCTTATAATTGTTTTCTTTTTATTTACAGCAGTTTTAAAATGTGTCAATTAAATTTTTTCCTGCCATGCATTTCTTCAAAACTTAGAAAGCATGTCCCTAAACAGAAATTTGAATAAAAGAAAAAAGAAATTTGATTATTGTTTTGTTTTTCTTGTATTTTCTAATACTTGGTGAGCTGAGTGCCCAGCTCTAATTATTAAATACAACACCTCTTCTTAATGATTTGTGCTTTTGCAAATATATGTTATGTGTGTTTGAGCCTACTTCCTTTTATGGATCTGTTTCATTCCTCTATCTACTTTTATAACAATACTGAGTAAGTGAAAAGTCATTCAGTCATGTCTGACTCTTTGTGACCCCATGGACTACAGTGTCCATGGAATTCTCTAGGCCAGAATACTGGAGTGGATAGACATTCCTTTCTCCAGGGGATCTTCCCAACCCAGGAATCGAACTGGAGTCTCTTGCATTTCTGGCAGATTCTTTACCAACTGAGCTATCAGGGAAGCCTATAACAGTACTACACTGTTTTAATTCCTTTAGTTTTATCAGAAATCTGGGGGCTTTCATGACCACCAGTTCCCTTGCAACCTTCTTTAGAAGAAGATCTTCTTTCCCAACCTCATGAGAAAAAAAGGCAATGTGCAAGTAAATGTACTCCTTGTTCCTCAAGGAGGTTTTTAATTTTGCACTTCTTGTTCCTTATTGCTGCTCTCAGAATATCTTCTTCCATCTTCAGAATCCTCAGCTCCTTTGATGCTGGTACCATTTGACTTTATCTTTCTCTGCTCTTCCTCATTGTCCTCTTCCAAATTCTTATCATTCCTCATCATTTATTGAAGTCTTGACTCCTCCATTAATCTTTTCCTGTCTTGTTCCACTACTGTCAAAATTCTCATGGAACAACATGCATGTCAACAATATATTCAGCACTCTAGTTTTCCAGGCTCTGGACTTCCTTTTTTCCAATCAACATTAGATCTGACCCCAGATACTCACTTCCATGGTCACACATTAAAGCTTATTACCAGTAACTCTATCATCTTTGAAATAACTGTCTCAGACTTCCTATTATTCTCTGATCTTCACTTGCTATGCCAGCTTACTCTTAATACCCCACTGCAACAATTCAACATTAGTGAAATTACTGATTCATTATCCACCCTTTATATTTTTCTCTGTACTCTTCTATTTCACTTCTTTTCTTAAGCAGTTTATATTCCACGGATCTTCCATGCAAATACCAACTCCTTTGCCTCTCAACTAGCAAAAATTTATTCTTGATTAAACTCTATATCTTGGATCTGCTGCAAAAAATGGAATATTTCTATGAAACAGTGTAAATAGTGCAATGATGAAAATGTTCTCTATGTAAGTTTATTTTCCTACTTTCAATATAAATATTTAATGCTTTCTGCATTCTCTTAAACCATCTGCAGCTCTCCATATTTCTCCATCTATCAGTTGATGATCTCATCTATGCTTCATTGAGATGCTAAAACAAATAAGATGGGAACCCCTTCATTTTCTCACTACCAAATCTACTCAGCTATCTTGATCTAAACTTGTTTGCCTTCCTTCTCTCTGTACTGGAAGAAAGTGTCCATTTTCTACCCAGAGGTAATTCCTCCACTTAAAGCGTTGGAACTCTTCGCCAGGCTCAAGAAATACTTCATTCTTCCAGCTCCTCCCTCTGTTCAGCGTCAGCATTTCAGCATTCTTGTTATCACTTCTTAAAAATATCTCCTTTGTCTCTGCACCTCATGCTAGATGTATTTTTCTGTTCTTCACTGCTGTCCCTGCTTCCTCATCTCTATTTGTTTATTTAGCAACTGATAACCAGTTTTTTTGGCTTCCCAAGTTCGTGACATTGTACGGGAGACAGGGATCAAGACCATCCCCATGGAAAAGAAATGCAAAAAAGCAAAATGGCTGTCTGGGGAGGCCTTACAAATAGCTGTGAAAAGAAGAGAGGCGAAAAGCAAAGGAGAAAAGGAAAGATATAAGCACCTGAATGCAGAGTTCCAAAGAATAGCAAGAAGAGATAAGAAAGCCTTCTTCAGCGATCAATGCAAAGAAATAGAGGAAAACAACAGAATGGGAAAGACTAGAGATCTCTTCAAGAAAATTAGAGATACCAAGGGAACATTTCATGCAAGGATGGGCTCGATAAAGGACAGAAATGGT
>SJYT01048169.1:150748-211344 GCA_006410635.1 Cephalophus harveyi | reverse complement strand
ACCTCAGATATACTATCCTCCCTATTTACAGCTTCTAAAATAAAATCCTGATTTAGAATATATTCCAAGACATCAACTACCATATCTCATGCTTGGTAACACCCTTGGCCTGGATTTTCTTTTTTACGTGTGTAATTGTATTTATTTTTGGCTGTTCTGAGTCTTCGCTGTGGTGCAGACTTCTTCTCTAGCAGTGGTGTCTCGGCTTCTCTTGTGTAGCACCAGTGCTAGGGCGTGTAGGCTTCGGTGGCTGGAGCACGTGGCCTCAGCAGCTGAGATTCCCGGGCTCTAGAACATAGGCTCAATACCTATGGCTTAGTTGCTCTGGGGCACGTGGGATCTTCCTGGACCGGGGATTGAACCTGTGTCCTGCATTAGCAGGTAGATTCTTTATCACCAAGCCACGAGGAAAGTCCTGGATTTTCTACTTCTGTGAAATGAGTGAGATTTGTCTCTTGTCCCACACGTGACTGCCTGAACATAGTTATTTTTATCATTATATTGATATGATCAATATGATCATATTGATCACTGAGGTGGATCTTTACAGTCATGTTATTGTCTCCAAACTCTTCCGCATGTGTTACTTTACATAGAATATAGCTTTTATTTTTTTTTTTTAGCAAACTGTATTTTTAAAATGTATCCACTCCACACTATCTTTATTAATTCTTCTAGTGCATATTTTCTCACTATGCTCAAGACTCAGACATAAAATTCTTCCATAGAACTGTAGTTTGTACTTGTTTGTAGCATGCTTCTAATGTGTGTGTTTATATAATCATTTTTTAACAGATAAAAGAGAGATCACCTGTCATTTTGGACCAAGGGCTTGGTATTAAAAAAAAACAAAAACAAGCATTCTTTATTAAAATGTCTGATATTATGTACTATATTCTGTTACTGTTTTCTAAGTTGTATGTCTTTTCAATGGCTTATGCGACGAATACGTTGCTCTAATAAGTTGGAACTCTATTTTTTAAAAAAGTAAAAAATTGAAGCAAACAAGCTCTTAGAAGTCAAATATATCAACACCATGAGTGATTTCCCAATGGAGTCACATTAAAAAAGACCTTCAGTTTAGGACTGAATGTCTGATATCATGATTAATGAAGCAAGCATAATCTGTCTTAAATATATTTACACTTTTGTGAAATGTAATCTTGGATCACATAGAGTCCATAAATTAAATCACAAAAGAAGATTCCAAGATGAAATCACATTATTACATAGGAACGCTCAATTTGTCAATTTTGAAATCCCATAATGATGTCCTTTTATTTTTTGACATCCATTTGCTTGTTTTGGTGTTTAGCCCAATGGAAGATATCTCAGGAGATCATATGTTACAAGTGAGTCCAAACATATGAAGCAACTTGATGGTTTGGAGTTTATATTCAAACAAGTTTGTATTATCCTAGTTTAATTACGTTACCCATAATGTAGACGAGTCATACTTTTATTATAGTGAAAAAAGGCTGATCTCAGAAGCACATAAACTGGAACTGGTGGGTCACATGAATGTATAGAATCAGCTCTGCTAATTCCATACAGATGTGCTAGTACATTCCTGTAAATTTTCAGGCTGAAAAGGAAATGTTAGTTACACCCTTCCCCTTTACAGCCTTGGGTAAAATACTTCACATATTGTACATATGTTTTACTAACAGAAAAGATAAAAAGGCCAAAATTAAGAAGTAGTTACTTTGGGCTTAGTATTTTACAGTAAATATAAAAGAACAAGTGTGTTTAAAACCTATATACAATTCTTTTTCAGATATCAGTCCCTGTATTTCAATGTATAAAAGTGTGGTTTGTATTTTTTTTTAGTGATTCAGTTATACATATATATCCGTTCTTTTTCAGATTCTTTTCCAGTAATGGTTATTACAAGATATTGAATATAGTTGCCTGTGCTATACAATAGCTCTTTGTTCTTTATTTATTTTATATATAGTAATGTGTATCTGTTAATTTCCAAACTCCTAATTTCCCCCCACCCCCTTCCCCCTGTTTCTTTTTTAGATCTGTGAGTCTATTTCTGTTGTTTAAATAAGTTCATTTGTATCTTTTTTGAAGATTCCATATATTTTACATCATGTGATATTTGTCTTTGACTTCCTTCACTGAATTTGATGATCTCTAGGTCCAACTATATCATGGCAAATGGAATTATTCCATTCTGTTTATGGCTGAGTAATATTCCATTATATATGTATGTATCAGTTCAGTCGCTCAGTCGTGTCCGACTCTTTGCGACCCCATGAATCGCAGCACGCCAGGTCTCCCTGTCCATCACCAACTCCTGGAGTTCACTCAGACTCACGTCCATCATGTCAGTGATGCCATCCAGCCATCTCATCCTCTGTCATCCCCTTCTCCTCCTGCCCCCAATCCCTCCCAGCATCAGAGTCTTTTCCAATGAGTCAACTCTTCACATGAGATGGCCAAAGTACTGGAGTTTCAGCTTTAGCATCATTCCTTCCAAAGAAATCGTAGGGCCGATCTCCTTCAGAATAGACTGGCTGGATCTCCTTGCAGTCCAAGGGACTCTCAAGAGTCTTCTCCAACCGTATACCATACATATATATATGGCTGAGTAATATTCCATTGTGTATATATGAATGTGTGTATATATATATATATATATAGGCTTATATGTATATATATATGTGTGTGTTTGAGATATCATCTCACACCAGTCAGAATGGCCATCATCAAAAGGTCTACAGATAAATTCTGGAGAGGCTGTGGAGAAAAGGGAACTCTCCTACACTGTTGGTGGGAATGTAAATTGGTATAGCCATTATGGGGAACAGTGTGAAGGTCCCTTAAAAAACTAAAATTACAGCTACTATATGATCCAGCAATCCCACTGCTGGGCATATATCCATAGGAAACTCTTAACTCAAAAAGATACATGCACCCTCAATGTTCACAGCAGCACTGCTTACGATAGTTAAGTCATGGAAACAACCTAAATGTCCATGGACAGATGAGTGGATAAAGAAGATGTGTTTTATATATAAACCTGTATATGTATATATACATTTATATATATACACAATGGAACAATGGAACATTACTCAGCCATATGTATGTATATATGTGTGTATGTATGTGTGTGTGTGTGTGTGTATATATATATATAGGCTTCCCTGGTGGCTCAGTGGTAAAGAATCTTCCTGCAATGCAGGAGATGCAGAAGACTCAGGTTTGATCCCTGGGTCAGGAAAATCCCCTGGAGGAGGGCATGGCAGCCCACTCCAGTTTTCTTGCCTGGAGAATCTCATGGCTTGAGGAGGCTGGCAGGCCACAGTCCATAGGGTCACAAAGTGTCAGACACGACTGAAGTGACTGAGCACACATATATATATGTGTGTGCTTTTCTCCACAGCTTCTCCAGAATTTATTATTTGTAGACCTTTTGATGATGACCATTCTGACTGGTGTGAGGTGATATCTCATTGTGGCTTTGATTCACATTTCTTTAACAATTAGCAATGCTGAGCATCTTTTCATGTGCCTGTTGGCCACCTGTATGTTTTCTTTGGAGAAATATCTATTTAGATTTTCTGTCCATGTTTTCTTGGGTTGTTTTATTTTTTGATATTGAGATATATGAAATGTTCATATATTGGGGGAATTAATTTTATTTAAAACCTACACACAACTCTTTTGCAGATATCAGCTTCCATATTTCAGCATATAGAAATGTAAACAGTATTTTTAAAGAGTGATTGAGGGAAACAGTTGATTGAGAAAACTGATATGCATTTCTATTATTCCATGATAAATAATATAGTTATCATGTGGGCATGTTTACCTTTGGAGAATTGATATAATTATACCCCACAGATATTAACAGGGGTATTGACCTTCCTGAAGGAAATATACAGTGACTAAGAGAGCACTCACCTGGAATCCTTGATTGGTATTTCTGTATTCTCCAGACCAATACATGCAAAATGGCTCTTTAGATTATAGGCCTATTTAGAGATGAATCACTGGACCAATGGTCAGACACAGAAGAAAACTTTAATGTCTGCCATGATTTTGCTTCGAATGGGGGAATTAGAAATCATCTAGTCCAGAAGGGGCAAATACATAGTATGAGTACTGACCCTTCTCCTCTCATAATCTCCTTCCCCAAAGAGTTTGAACTTGACTATAGAATCTTTTTCAATACAGCACTGTGGTTAGCCATTGCTAGTCAAACAGAAATGGCACATGAATTGTCATCCCTGATTTAGTCCAGTGCTCTCAAATGGCAACCCACTCCAGTATTCCTGCCTGGAAAACCCCATGGACGGAGGAGCCTGGTAGGCTACACTCCATGGGTCGCAAAGAGTCGGACACAATTGAATGACTTCACTTTCATTTTCTCCTTTTTTGAAGAGTAAATGGAGGCTGCGAACAGTTAAGAAACTAGTTAGAAATACCTGGCAAGTAAGTGGCAGGAATAGAACCTGAGTCTCTGAATTTAGTCTTGAAGATTTGTATTCCAATAGTTCTCTGGGGGATATGGAGATTTCTTAATAATCATTAATTAACCAACCAATATCTAAAGACAGCTAAGATGAGGCATTCTTTTTGTTAAAGTACTTTGCTACAGGGAAAACCATCTGCACCTAAAATAGTGCATGGCACAGAACAAGGAACCCCCCCCCCTTTATTTTTTTTACTGAAATAAATGCATGAATGAATAAATAGATTGAGAGCTTGATTCAAGCTAGTGGCTGCTTCTGACATAGGAAGCCAAGGGGAAGTAAATGGTGATTTGCCCTTTCCAGAAGCAAATCACCTCCTTTCTTTTGATTTTTCCTTCTTAAGTTTCCTGTTTCGTCATATGGAGACAGGAGAGTTGGGCAGGCATGGAGGCCTGTGGTACTCAGCCACCGTAACTCCAGCCAGAAACAGACAGACAGGAGAGGGGTAGCCCTGCTGGAAATGCGTAAGCCCAAGAAAACGTGTCTCATTCCTGTGTGGCTTTCCTTCTGAGCTGCACTAAGAATCTAACCACCTACCGCCCTACTGTGGACAAACAGCACCCTTGCCTACTCACTATGTATTTTAAAAGAAGGGGCCATTTCACTGTGTACCAGAGAGGACTGCAAAGGAGGAAGCTTTGTAAGGACTTTGTTGTGGAGTCTAATTTTACTGCCCATGTCATCATTACATTACATTCTGAAAATTCTGTTACATAGGTATTATATCTGAGTAGATTGACAGTTTATCTTTATTTACAATGAAGATGATGTTTTCAATGATGGTATACTTTCTCAACAACTCAGTGCTTGCTGATGAAACACAGTGTCTGTGAACATCCAACGGCAACAGTTTTTCCATTACTCCTGCGTTCCTTCCTGCCATTGCCTTTTCATCATCAATACAGATGTCTCTATATCTTTGCCAATTTATGTGACGTGTTCTAAAAACTGATCTAAACCCTGAAGAATTCATTCTCCTGTTGTATATGTGTCAAATGCTTTATGAAGCAATAAATCAACTTAGGTGAACATGGACAATCTACAAATGTCCTTCCTCTTTTCTTCGTGAACCATAACACTTTCATATGTCTTTGTCTAAGGACTAATTTTTCAAGCATGTTCAGAGTGCATTGTTCCTGAGACTAACTTACTAGATGATGTTATTAATTGTGTTTTTGTGGTATTTTTCAAAAGCATCAATTCTTCAGCGCTCAGCCTTCTTCACAGTCCAACTCTCACATCCATACATGACCACAGGAAAAACCATAGCCTTGACTAGATGGACCTTAGTCGGCAAAGTAATATCTCTGCTTTTGAAAATGCTTATACTTACTGTCTTAATAATACCTGTTAGTGTTCATAAACTCATCTCTAGAAGCATCTATACTCTTTTATGTGCAATGTTGTAACTTGTTTTCAGAGAACTTTTTAATGAATTCTTAATGTTGGGGCAGTGGATAAGTCAAAATTTCATTTGTATATACTTTTCAGTTTCATTAATCTGATCCATTTACATCAAAGGAAGCTGAGACCCTCACTGTTATGTTTTATTTTATTTCAGAATGATGTAACTTAGTAGAGACTATAAAACATTGTGTTTCCACAAACATAAGATGGTCAAATCTAAACATTTAAACATTTGTAATAAATGGCAATCCACTCCAGTATTCTTGCCTGGAGAATCCCACGGACGGAGAAGCCTAGTAGGTTACAGTCCACGGGGTCGCAAAGAGTCGGACACGACTGAGCGACTGAACTGAACTGAACTAATGCCATTAAAAATGTAGAATTTTTATTCTTTTCCAATAGATATGTATGATTAATGTGGTAAGGGTCCTAGGGTTTCTCTCCCTCAATAAAGGCTGTTTTTAAATTGGTTGTTACATTTTAGACACAAGAAAATATGCTATTCTGTGTGTTTTAATTGCATAAAACATATTGCACTATGTACCTGGGTGTCCTAATTTTTGAGTGAGGATCTAAATCTTTGCAGTGCTTTTCCTCCCTTCTCATTCCTCCTGTCAGTATAATCAACAATAGCTGAGGTTTAGTAGGTCTGGTATGGTATTCTTTGCTGTTCTTTTTGCAGTGAGAATAACTGACAGTCACCCATCTGGTTCTGGTTTTGCAGGTGCCTCACATGAGTCCTGGGAGAGTGTTTCTTTCTTATACTTCCCCTAGTCTTTCCTTCTATGAGAAGGCATGAGTTTAAAAAACCTACCCTCTCTGTGTCTAACTAAGAATTTGCGGGGAGGCACAGACAGCACAGTTTGGGTGCTGGTCTCAGGCATGGAGCAAGATACAGAATATGTTCCCAACCGAGTCTAGCTCCTTTTTATGTGTCTTTCCAGGTGGTAAGTTTCCAAACCAGAAAGTTCACAGGGAAATCCTCTAAGGGTGCCTAGGATTTCTCTACCTCCCTTTTTCTTATTGTGAGGGTCAAGAAGAAACAGAAGACAGGACATTAAGGAGGGCTACTCAGGAGATGAGGAGGCCCATTTAATCTATTTTACAAGGTGTCAGTTTCCTTTAGGAAATTCCATAGAACATGAAGAGTTTTGGTCACTTGTTCCTTCCTTCAAGGGCAACAAAGTATATTTCTTGAGAGATCATAGTCTCTGGAGGATAACAATCATGACTTCATAAACGTGCTAATTTTATTCAGCTCTCATCAGACCTTCAGTGAAGTATCTCCTTGGATCCACCTGTGAGGGCTCTCATCTCTAAAACATCATTCCATATTTTCATCTTTATCGGTTTTTCCTAAGCACCCAGCTTAAAAAACCAATAACTCCATCAGGTCCTCCTGACTGAGGCACTCAAGGCCTCAGGTTTACCCCATCATTTACACAAATCCATTGTACCCACAGAAAATAGAAGACAATCCTCATAATCTGACCAAGTTACAGTCAGATTACTTCACCTCCAAGTAATTGATTTGGCTTTTAAAAATACATAGAGGCAATGCATTTCAGGTCTGACATACAAAGAGCTTGGAAGCGGGTATTTCTGTTCTCAAAGAAGAAAAATACTGAACAAATAGAAAACCAATGACTTAGATACATCAGAAAACTGGGGGTGCAGGGAAGACTAATACTGTGAAATATGGAGAGTCAAGGTGAACACAGAAATTCAGTCACAATAACTTATTATTTGGAGCAGAAGCCACTAGAGCCATAAACTGGTAGGAAAACTTTGGGGGTAATGCATCTTCTTAGATATATCACCCAACAGCAATTTCCATTTTTCTCAAATGAGCAAGGAACATTTTGATGAATTGGTGGGGGCCAACTATGAACTAGCTTGAGAGAGAGAGAGAGAGAGAGAGAGAGAAACTCATGTGGACCCAGTCTTGGTGGGGATCCAATACTTTGGTAGTTACTACTCTGTTCTCAAGGTGAAGATCTAAGAAAAATCCTCTCATGTTTCTGGCAGAGAGAGGAGAAAAGCAGCCATTTGGAATTATGCCCACAATGCTCTCTGTAGCAAAGGCCTACTAACCACAGGAAAGGACTTAAGTAGATCTTTTCTGACCCGGGGAAGGGCATTTAGCCAAATCAGTTTCTTCTAGTTCTTCTGTTTTAGCTTTTTGGTGGTGGGGGGATGGGTAGCAATGTGATTCAGTTATACATATATATATTCTTTTTCATATTCTTTCTTTTATGGTAACCATAAGTCTGTTCTCTAAGTCTGTGAGTTTGTTTCTGTTTCACAGGTAAGTTTATTTGTGTCATATTTTCGATTCTACGTGTAAATAATATCATGTGGTATTTGTCTTTCTCACTTCATTTAGTATGCTAATCTCTAGTTGTACCCTTGTTGCTACAAATGACATTCTTTGTTTCTTTTTATGACTGAATATTATTCCATTGTATATATGTTCCACATCTTTATCCATTTATCTGTCAACGGACATTTATTAGGTTGCTCCCATGTCTTGGTTACAGTAAATAGTGCTGCTGTATTATAGAACATAGGGATACATATATCTTTTCAACTTAGTTTTCTCTGGATATATGCTGAGGAGTGGGATTTCTGGATCATATAGCGACTCTATTTTTAGTTTTTTGAGGAACTTCCATAATGTTTTCCAGAGTGGCTAAACCAATTTTATATTCCCACCAACAGTGTAAGAGGTTTCCCTTTTCTCCACATCCTCTGCAGCATTTGTTATTTTCAGACTTTTTCATGATGGCCATTCTGACTGGTGTGGTTATACCTTATGGTCTGTCTCTTATACACATCTAGATGTGTATAAGAGACAGACTTAGGCCCATTCAAAGAATGAGATATTATTTTAAATTACTGAGCCTTTCAATTTCCCACATCTTACCATCATGTTTCCAGGGCCACAGAGTATCAAAATAGGCAAAAGCTGATAGAACTGTAAGGAGATACAGATAAATCCACATTCTAGTTGGAGATGTCAGCACCCTCTTCCTTTCCAGCAACTAGAAAATCAGGAAGGATGCAGTTAAATTGAAAAGTATCACTTACTGACTAGATCTGACTGACATTTATAGAACACAACACCCAATAACAAAATACTGGACGCTTTTTTCCTCAGTCTTACATAGACAATTCATCAAGGTAGACCATATTCTTTAAAAGGATATAAATTATTCCAAGTTTTTTCTCAGATTGCAATAGAAATTTATTAGAATTCAGTAACAAAAAATTAGCTGGAAAATCCCAAATGTTTGGAGACTAGATATCATGGAGATAGACAATTAATGGGTACCCAATAGCAAGTTTGCAAGTCACAATTCAAAGATCCATTGGGTTGGCCAAAAGGTTAAGTTTCTTACTTTTTTTTTTATTTTTAATTTTTTGCCTGCAATCTTAAAGGAAGAAATAATATGAAGTTTTACCTTCCTCTTTTGACCAGGCACCACACAGAGAGATCTAGGAGACCTGTCTTTGAAAATTCTCACGTTTCAACCTCCATTATTTTCCCCAGGAGCCCATCTGCAGGCTGTGGAGTGAACAGAGTGTCCCAGTGGATCTCATCCTGGTCACCAGAAACTGCAGAGGAGAATAAATAATTATCCCTTCAGACATTATGGTGGGGGCTCCCCTCTAGCTTTGTTAGTAAAGAATCCACCTGCAATGCAGGAGACCCCAGTTCGATTCCTAGGTCGGGAAGATCCCTTGAAGAAGGGAAAGGCTAACGACTCCAGTATTTTGGCCTAGAGAATTCCACGGACTGTATAGTTCTTGGGGTCGTAAAGAATTAGACACGACTGACTGAGTTTCACTTCATTCACAGTTATGGTGAGTGCTTGACTGAGACTGCTTTTTCTCCAAGATGCTGCATAAATGGTTAAAAATTCTCTACTGTGACCACTACAATTCAAAGTTATTTTTGGTAAGATTAACCTGCTTATTCAGCTTAATAACAACAGTTGGATCACAGCTCAGCTTAAGTCGGACCCAGCTCATCTCCCCACCCGGTCCGATTTCCAGGCAGGACCCAGTCCGTCCTCAGACCAGTCCGGTTCCTAAGTCAGACCCAGTAGACTCACGCTAGTTTCTCGAACTCCTCTGGAAAAAGAAGTACTCAAAGTCTGAAAGCTGACGAATAACACAAGCTGTGAAGCTAGAATCCGCGAAGAACTTCCGCCCGACCTCCTGGGGCATCGAGAGAGCAAGAAGCTCAAGGGGCTCGACAGGTACCTCCGTTTTTGCGGTGCTCCTGAGGGCCGGGCCGCCTTCAGTTTCCTCTTCTGACGCCAAAACTGCCAAAAAAAGAAACTGAGATACCTGAAAAATTTTAAGTTTATTTCAATAAAAATCAATTTGGATCTGGCAGCATCCAATCTAACAGATATAAAGGGCGCTCTGAAGAGATGTACACACTGAGACTTTTATAGGTAGAGGGAAGCAGGAAGGTGGCCCTTATTATATTGAGGCAAGAAAACAAAAAAGCAGGTTGGTTAATTGCGTAGGTATTTTCCTTAGGGGATGGCAGGGGTGTTTCGGGGAGATTACCTTCCTAATGCTGATGGATTGGTTTAAGATTCTGTTTCTGAGAGAGCTGCAACTAATTAAAGTCTTGGTTTGGTTGTGTGGGGTTTAGATTAAGTGACCTCATTTGGGGCTTGTCTTATGATTACGGCTAAAATTTGAGTCTTTATTATTCTAAGAGTTATACAAATGTTTAATACGTTTTTATCCTCACAACAATCCCCAAGAGGTGAGTATTTTTATTATTTCTATTTTTGAAATAAGGAAACCTAGGCACAGAAAGGTTAATGTAACTGAAGGCAACAGAGGAGAGATTTGAACCCAAAAGTCTTGATTCCCCAACATGTACCTTTAACTGCCTTGGAAAAATCTCTGTGCACATGTGCAAGGTGTTCTAGATTACAAATGCAGAAATGAAATTGTTGGATTACATGTGTGAGCATGGCCTTCCCAGGTGGCGCTATTTTAAGAACCTACTTTTCAATGTAGGAGATGTAAGAGACACGCAGGTGGATCCCTGGGAGATGTGAGAGACATGCAGGAGGATCCCTGGGTGCGGAAGATCACCTGAAGGAGGTCATGGCAACACACCCCAGTATTCTTGCCTGGAGCCAGTCCATAGTGTCACACAGAGTCGGCCATGACTGAAATAACTTAATCACCCAGAACACATGTGAGCATTTTACTACTTTTAGAGTTACAGTACCGGTTTATAGTCACACCATCGCTAAATGAGTTTTTTAATGTCCCAGTCTCTCTCCTCATGAGGAGAGCAGATATTCTGTGTGATCTAAACTGATCATATGTATTTGCTGATAACTTGAAGCCTGGAAGTTCTGTTTTCAGCTACACTTACAACATCAAATTTTGTTTTGTTTTGGTTCTGTTACATTTTGGGGACATGGTTGTCTTTAAATTTTTTTCTCTTATATTTTAATCTTGTTACAAGTTTGAATAGACAGCATCCTCAAAACATGAACTGTAGCACTACTTGTATCATCAATTCAGTTTTCACTATAACCACCAAATATTTCTTTTAAAAAATATTTGATTGAAGTATAGTTGATTTACAGTGTTAATTTGCTGTATAGCAATGTGATTCAGTTATACATATATATATTCTTTTTCATATTCTTTCTTTTATGGTAACCATAAGTCTGTTCTCTAAGTCTGTGAGTTTGTTTCTGTTTCACAGGTAAGTTTATTTGTGTCATATTTTCGATTCTACGTGTAAATAATATCATGTGGTATTTGTCTTTCTCACTTCATTTAGTATGCTAATCTCTAGTTGTACCCTTGTTGCTACAAATGACATTCTTTGTTTCTTTTTATGACTGAATATTATTCCATTGTATATATGTTCCACATCTTTATCCATTTATCTGTCAACGGACATTTATTAGGTTGCTCCCATGTCTTGGTTACAGTAAATAGTGCTGCTGTATTATAGAACATAGGGATACATATATCTTTTCAACTTAGTTTTCTCTGGATATATGCTGAGGAGTGGGATTTCTGGATCATATAGCGACTCTATTTTTAGTTTTTTGAGGAACTTCCATAATGTTTTCCAGAGTGGCTAAACCAATTTTATATTCCCACCAACAGTGTAAGAGGTTTCCCTTTTCTCCACATCCTCTGCAGCATTTGTTATTTTCAGACTTTTTCATGATGGCCATTCTGACTGGTGTGGTTATACCTTATGGTAATTTTGATTTGCATTTCCCTAATTATTAGTAATATTAAGCCTTTTCATGTGTCTTTTGTATGTCTGTATGTCTTCTTTGGAGAAATGTCTGCCCATTTTTTGATCAGGTATAACCACCAAGTATTTCTTAAAACTCTTATTCCTTTATTGTAGTTACCAAGGCTCAACATGTCTTTGTTGGTCATCTTTCTGATGAATAAGACACTGTGCTAAATTCAAGGGAAACAAAAACAAATTAGGCAGAATTCTTTGCTCTGAAGAACTCAGTAAGGAATTAGCTGCATAATCAACTAATTACAATGAAATTTGATAAATACTGGAATGGAAGTATAATCATATCCTATGAGAATATTCATAATAAAGTATTTCTTTTTGCTTTAGGTGGGGCTTAAGGATGGTGATGTATATGCTGGGAACTCAAAAATAAGTAGATTTTTTTTAAAAAACTTTGAGAAGAAAATGAAGTTATTTACTGAAAGGGAGGAACATAAACAATTTCTCGAAGGTCTGAAAATTCATAGCATATTTATGAATCAGCAAGTAGTGTTGGTCAAATGGTGAATGATGGAATTTGGGAAAAGACCTTATAGTTTATATGACTGAGAAGGTAAATTGGTCAAAGCTTTGCAAGTGATTGCCTGGGTGGCAACTGAGAGGAAAAAAAGGGTTGTAGTTCATTTTACCTTCCCAGTTCGGTTTTTATTGGTTCTCTATGCATTTTAACTTCACACATCACTTTTTTTCCTTAAAGAATTTTTTACCTTAATAGCTCTTGAAAACTTATACCACTTTTAGACAATGACTTCTTGTTTTCCAGTATAATGGGGTTTTCCTCTAAAATCCACTAAATAAAAGTTGGATGAAAAGTTATATTTCAACATTACTGTTTCAGACAAAGGCACACTCACACATTTATTTTATACAACAGTTTCTAATCAAAGAATATTACTTGGAGCAAATTTGAAATACATGCTACATTTGGATGAACCGTAATGTTGTGTTTTGCCTATGGATGCCAAGCAAGAGAAATTAGTGTGTATCCTCTTTGCTACTCTTCATTCTTGTGCATGTATATGATTTCCTCATGTTTGAAAGTGCATACTTTTCTACTCAAAGATTCCAATCTTTTCTATTTATGTCAAAGCCTTCCATTTCAGGTAGTTATTTTAGGGTTAAAGTTTTAAGAGGAACAGAATTCTCAAGTTCATACAATACTTATATTAAATGCTTGCCCAATGTTCAAACAAGTGACTTTCCTCTACCTTTTAAAGAATGATGTTTTACCACTCTTCTTCCAGCCATAATAAATCATCCTTCTTGGGAAATATTATAAAACTTCATTACATTAATTTATGTGTACAAATAGCATTTATTCACTGTTACATTGATTATTTTTATAAGCATTTTTTAAAGATTTATTTGTTTGTTTCTTTTTTCTTTTTTTGTGTGGCTGCTCTGGATCTTTGCTGCTGTGCACCAGCTTTCTCTATTTGCAATAAGTGGGAGCCACCCTTCGTTGTAGTGTGCAGGCTTCTCATTGTGGCATTTTCTCTTGTTGTGGAGCACAGGCTTTAGGCACATGGGCTTCCGTAGTTGTGGTTCATGGGCTCTAGAGCACTGGCTCAGTAGTTGTGATGGGATAAATTGCTTCACAGCATATGGAATCTTCCCTGGTCAGGAATCGAACCTGTGTCCCCTGAATTGGCAGGTGTATTCTTAATTAATGGACCACCAGGGAAACCCTGTAAACATGTTTTTATTATTCAGTTGATGTACTATCTGTCTGAGAAAAGGTTGGATATATTAGACTGGTCTGGACACATCCCATATTTTTATAGTTACCAACTTTTCACTTAGTGCCATTATTTTGGAGAATAAGTTAAGGCCATTATAGGAGGAATAGGTGCATTTGGATTTCACATAAGATCTCATTTGTGAGAGCACAACTAATAAAAAAAAAATGTAATCTACTTTTGTAGATTGACAAGATTATGCCTATTATGTTTGATTTCAAGAAAATAATTGAGTTCTAATCACTTAAGCCCAAACAGATAATTTATTGGGAAAAAAGAAACAAACTGTGTATCAGTTATTTCCTCACAGAGTGTTCTAAACAACCAGTCTGAGAGGGTAACAGTGAGGGCTGCTAAGGTTCCTGGTAGTTAGCAATCCAGGACTGTCTTTTTATCTGTGCTGTGGTTCACGTTGGCTTAATTCTTGTCTACCTCTGCATCAGTTTTAGATTCCAAGGAGAGAGATCTAATTGGCATGAACTGGTTTACTCCTACACTTCAGTGATGACTTTAAATAGGATAGTTTCCCGAAATAGGTTTTTTATTGACTATAAAAATGAGAAAGGTGCTTGCTATAGGTAAAACAGCAGATGCCCACCAAAGTTTATCAATACCTTCCCCTGTGGCCCAGACAGTAAAGAATCTGCCTGCAATGCAGGAGTCCTGTGTTCGATTCCTGGGTTGGGAAGATCCCCTGGAGAAGGAAATGGCAAACTGCCCCAGTATTCTTGCCTGGAGAATTTCACGGACAGAGAAGCCTGGTGGGCTACAATCCATTGGATCATAAAGAGTCAGACACAACTGAGTGACTAATACACACATACATACATACCAGTTCATACACACACACAGAGGAATATATTTTCCTCCACATGTTGTTGTTGTTCAGTCGCTAAACTGTGTTGGACTCTTTGTGACCCCATGTACTGCAGCACATCAGGCTCCCCTGTCCTTCACTATCTCCTCAGATTCATGTCCACTGAGTCAATAGTGTTATTTCACTGTCTCATCCTATGTTACCCTCTTCTCCTTTTGCCTTCAATCTTTCCTAACATCAGGGTCTTTTCCATTGAGTTGGCTCTTTGCATCAGGTGGCCAAAGTATTGAAGTTTCAGCTTCAGCATCAGTCCTTTCAATGGGTATTCAGGGTTGATTTCCTTTAGGATGGACTGGTTTGATCTCCTTGCTGTCCAAGGGACTGTCAAGAATCTTCTCCAGTACCACAGTTTGAAAACATCAATTCTTTTGCACTCAGTCTTCTTTCTGGTCCAACTCTCACATCCATACGTGACTACTGGAAAAGCCATAGCTTGGTGATATGGACTTTTGTTGGCAAAGTGATGTCTCTGTTTTTTAATACGCTATCTAGGTTTGTCATAGCTTTTCTTCCAAGGAGCAAGCATCTTTTAATTTCATAGCTGCATTCACCATCTGTAGCACTCTTGGAGCCCAAGAAAATAAAATCTGTCACTGCTTCCACTTTTCCCCTCTATTTGCCATGTAAACTTTAAAAAATCCCTTTAGCTGACATAATGAATCTATATCAAATAGAAAGTGCTCTCATAACTGTAGAGCAGACTAACCAAATGATAACCATTTAGTGTATTCAGCTTTGTCTGGAATCTCTGAATTATACACCATCCTTGTTTCTGCAGCTAGCCATAAAGCCTTACCCCAGCCTTTTGTTTTTCCTTCACAATGCTTTGTGTGTGTTGTTGTTGTCATTGTATTGTTTTTCTAAACACCTTTAGACAGTGATGACCTTCTAGTGAACAGTCACATAGTGCATAAATATTTTTAGCCCTGGTCTATTCTGAGAGTTCCACTGGGAAAAACTATTGGTCAATGTCCATACATCAGTATAGAGACTCTTCTTATGTTATCTTTCTTTAAAAAATAGCAGATAAGAAGAGGTGCAATTCCAAAGACTGCCCATTGGAAAGATTGTCTTTCTCCACTGTCTTTCAGGGCCACAAATAAGTAGGACTGTAAATCAATAGACGATTATACTAGCTGTTGGTGAAAACTGTTGGAGAACCATCTGGAAACCAGTTTTCATCCTCATTCATTCAATCAAAAGGAACTGCTAATAAATCTATTGATATAGGTTTAGGAAGAAGTACATCTTTGAAATGTTTGACATAATACAAATCTTTGAAATTCTCCCATGTGGCAGACTTCTGGCTATTCACCAAAATCATTGTGCTTTTATTCTTCCCAGAATTATTTCTAGGTTATGTCTAGGAGCTTCCTTTGTAGTTAGTTAGGTGTGATTATGTGACTGTGTTCTGGCCAATGAAATGTAAGCTACCATTTTCAGGGGAAGGCATTTAAGAAGTCTTGTGCTTCTTTTGCAGTCTTAAGACCCCATGTGATCAAGTAGATGCAGAGGATAACAATGTTCTTCTTAGAACACTGGTTGGAACATTTGGTTATGGCAGAGATTTAAGAGGCAAAGATGCTGAATCTCTGTGAATGAATGCCACCGTCCAAGAACACTCATACTGGAGTTTCACATGACAAAGAAATTTACTGCTATTGGGTTAAATGCCTGAAATTTGTATGTATTATGAAAGTTAGTATATTAGGCTCTGGATTGAGGAACACTAATATCTTGCATTTGGCCCTTCCTACCATAAACTTTTACACTAGGTCAGTGAGCTAGTATAGGGATTCAACCAGTGGCTAAAGATAGCCATTCAAATATACATCATTAAGCTAAAAAAATAATCATTGAATAGATTTGTTGTTCCACTGGCCTTGGGCAAGTACTTCATTTTGGAACTTACCCTATTAACCTTACTCTGACTGTCAGACCACAATGATTTAATGGGTTTCTGGAAATAAGGTTAGCTCATAACCCAATACCACCTAAAATGTTTTAGTAGTAAACACCTAAAATATTACCTTTCTTTAATTTTCACAGTGCAAAGCATCTTAAGTGCAAAGAAACTCTTAAGTTTCTTTGGGGAAGACTGCGAGTAAAGGCTAGAGAACCTATGTATGGTGTTACAGTAAATCCTTCTTTAGAGTGTGATTTTTGTCTTTACTCAAGGACCTCTAAGTTTGAAAAACTGGCCCAGAGGCTGTGACTGTAGTGGATAGCTCAAGTTGGTCTCTAGAGTATTTTTGGTTATACAAAGCTAGTAAAATCTTACTACCTATCATTGCTACTTCTGTGGCTCCACAATTAACACACTTCAGCCTGAGGTCTCTGTGGGTCTGGCATTCTTGGAACTAGCATGGTCATATTGACTCTTTTTGATGTGAAAACCAGGATGACATTCCACTAGTACACACTGGAATCTTGTAGTGGCCAGTGTCCATTTTGATTCCTGCTACCTGTACTCTACTGTTTGTTCATTAACTATGTTGAATTTAGCCCTGGTGATAAAGATGTAGACTGTACTTCAGCCACCACCTGGACTTGGCAACCCAGAGATATTTTCATTCCTATTTTTATTAAAGCCCAATTATGGTGGTTGGGGGCTAGTTGAGATGATACGTTTAGCTCAGAGGATATATATTTTAGAAAAGTTGTTACATTTCTCACATGATTTTACAGTGTAAAAAATCTTCATCAATTATAATAATTGAAATATTATAAACTAGGTTATTCAATTACATGCTACTAATGAAAACTTTCTACTCTTCAGGTTCACAGAAAGAAATGTAAGATTGGCCACCATGGAAAAGCCACAGTTTGCTAATATTATTTCCATGTGTTTGTGCAGCTTTTATAAATTTAATAATCCACATCTTTTTATCACCAAACATTTTAGTATAAACTAATATTCCAGGAAGTTGTGAACCCATTACTCCACCACTTACTTCCATATACACATATAATGTACTATGAGATGCATAGCGAAAAGTTACAGGCACAATTGGAAGTCTACTAAAAATGTTTTAAGTTCATTTCAGTGCATCTATTTTTTTTCTCAGTAATTAATGATTTTGTAATGCATTGAGAGTCAGAGTGGTAGAAGAATGATAAGCTTGAGGATAGTGATAAATGGCTGAAACTTTATACTTAGCTTTGGGAAATTGGAAACACAATGGATTGGTAAAATGACTACCAGTCAATCAGTAATAACCCTCCTTTTTCACACAGCTGAAAAATGATAATCTTGACTAGAATTGAAGCCAAAGTACCATGAGGTCTTTGCTCCTTCTGCTTTACCATATTGCCTGCCATGGGTACTTGATCCACCTCATTACATCAGTCTAGATCTATGTAGTTAATAAAATGACGTTTGCTTCAGGTATTAAGATGGGTTTACGATGGTGGACTTGGAATAAATATTCTTTTTCATTGATATTCCAGGGCTGAGTAATCAGGGAAATGGTGAGATGGAAGCTAATGCCCAGAGGCTGTAGTACCAAAAGTAAAATGTAGTGGAAGCTTTCCTTAGATCTCAGAGTGAGCAGCATGTACCAGTGCAACATGAAAATTCATAGATCCTGTGTGTTTCTCTTTAATGCTACACAGGAGTGAAAGAAATGGCCTAACTTATCAGACATGAGTTTGAGTAAGCTCCAGGAGTTAGTGATGGACTGGGAAGCCTGGCAGGCTGCAGTCCATGGGGTCTCAAAGAGTTGGACACGATTGAGGAACTGAAATGAACTGAGCTAAACTGATAAGATACTTGGAAGGTAAAAGGATTTGTTTTTCTGGTATTGAAATTTTTCTATGGTTAAAACACTAGTTTTATAGTGTTTAGAATAAACACTGAAGATTCTGTGTCTTATCATTGGCATGAATGTTTTGTCTCTCTGTGTGAGAATGTCAAACTGTTACACAATATTACTTCACACAAGATTAACAACCCTCAGTTCATTGTTGAGACAATACCTGAAATAGAGTATCAACTATATTTTTTTCCAGTTAGGCTGAATAGAACAATGAAATCTGAATGATTATCCTTGTCTTCTCTTTTAAAAAGGGTTTGTCAAGGGACCAAATATGGCAGTAGTCTTTGAAAAGTCTCTTTAGATTCAACTCCAGGAAGCTAAGATCTTTTATAAAAACTCCAGCACTCACTGAGTCCCCTAAGAGTGATCAACTGAAGATGTGTAATATGAAACTTCTGTATGAATTGTTAACTTCCTTCAGATGGGGCAAACCACAGTGTCTTCTAATGCACTAATGGTATCAAGATTCATAAGCATCAGATGCAACTGCATTCTCACATTTGATACCAATCTGGTATTTTAATAGTGAATTATAATGCAGGCCATGAGGGAAATTTTAGCATATCCTCACATTCAGCTCACTATGGCTTGACAATTTCATAAAGGCTTCTTTCAATCAAACCCCCTTCCCAGGTTTGAATAATAGGATCATAACAGAGAGAGAGATAAGGCAGAAATTCAAATTTAGGACTCCTTTTTGTTAACGAGTAATGGATTTCCCATATTCCATTGAACACTTTAACCATTGCTCATTGGCTCATGGGGAGTATTACTTTTCCTCTAGTCTCAAATGAAATATAAATAATAAAAATACTTTAGGAAACTTTTTTTCAGGATCTGCTCTTAACTCATATTAACACTTATGGAAAGTTATGCAACTACTGGACTTTGAAAACAAATGGAACCTTTAAACACCTTTTTTTTTTCCTTAAATGCAAAGTTCCAACTATGAGATGTGACCATAATCACATTATTGTGGTTCAAATGTTCTCATTCATGATTTCCCAGCTTTCGTCAGTTCATGTGCTCAGTTGCTCAGTCGTGTCCATCAGTATTTTATATTAAAATGGAAAAATTAATACCCTGTGCTTAACATATCTTAGGAACATATCTTAGTTGCTAAAAATTTTGCAAAATTAAAATGTCAGAAGGGTCATATGGATACCTAGTCTTACAGGCACTCAAAGTTTTCACTTATTTCTGTATAGTTCACAAAATGCAAACGAGAGAAAATTATTTAAAATATATACGTAGTAGTAGAATTCTGTTGCTGTAATGTTTTATAACAATCCTAAAAGAGAACTTCAGGCCCTTCATATCTCATCTTTTTAGTAAATGATATGAATCCAAAATTACAAGTCTTATTGCATCTCTAACTTCTGCAATATCTGTTTTAAGAATGAATTAACTCAGCATCATTAATATCCTTTCTCTTCCATATCTTTTAAGGTAAAGCATATGGAAGAATTGACAATTCTAAACATAGTTTCCCAAATTAGATATATTGATGATATACTTGACTGTAAGAAATGTGATCAGGGTTGTCAGTGAAAGTGGCTGTATTGTAAAATGGAATTTCATCATATATTTGCAAATATTTCATGTTTGTCAATTGTACAGTAATTTTCCTACTCGGGCTTCAGAGAAGACATACAACAGCCACTAAAACTTTTATTTTTACTTGAATTTCAGATGAATTTTTAGAGAAGACAAGTTTGGAGGTCTTTGCATTTTCAGTATAATTGTACATTTCTCTTCTACAATAGTGTATGACTTCAGGCCTCAATTTTAAACAACAACAAAAAAGATAGAATAAAAGGATGAAATGTATGGTCAGCCAGGGGCCGACATGAATTTCAGGTTTCCAGAAAACAAGGAATTTTCCTACAAAAAAATAGGCTGAATGTTTTTTTTATAAAGTTCACGAGTTGTAACCCCTGGGTGTGACAGTGTGTCTTAACTCTCACTAGGTCAAGCAAGTGCCATTCTTTTCAAAGTAATAGGTTCTTGTTTCTTTAATATCACAGGACAAAGTGCAGTTTCAAAATGTAATAATCCTGTCTTCTGTATTCAGCAATGCTTTATCTTCATCAGTCTGCTTGGCTACTTCTGGCTTACATAATAAATAAATAAAGGTTTGCTTTAGTATAGACGTAGAACTTGAAGGTCATGGGGACAGGGATGAGACTCTAGAAAACAAAACTGAAGAATACCTTATTGCCTACAAAGTGTGGAAATTACCTATGGAGTGGAAATTAATAACAGAAAAGCACCCAAGTTTATGAATCGTTCATTTATTCAGAGACTTTTTATTGCTTACTGGGTAGTAGATAGACTGCTATTGAAGAGCACACAGTTGGCTGCCCTGGGGATACTGACAAATATGCAATGACAACTTGGTGATAGCCTTTCCAGAGCTTCAGACACAGTGTTAAGGTTTGAGCAATCAGCGAGGCTTCTGGCCGAGGCAATATTTGAACTGCAGTTAGAAGAAGGAGCAGATTTAGCTAGAGGAATAAGTGTATAGAGAAAAAGACATTCAAAGCTCTCCAGGCAAAGCCTAAGGACAAGAAAACATGATATATTTAGGGAAATGCAAGTAGGACTACTAGGCAAGAAGTGTTAAAAAATTGCACTCAATTGGCAATAGAGGGTACTTAGCATACTGAAGATATGCTAAGGTGCTTGGACTTCTTCCTAAGGCAGTGAGTAGCCATTGGATAATTTTAAGCAGAGAAAGGATTTGTTTTAAGAAAGTCATTTTGGTGTGCTGTGTAGTCAACATGCATACTATTGTGGGTGGAGCAGAGGAGGTTAAAGTTCTAGAGGCCTTGAGGGGCTACCGCTTGTAATTCATGTGTGATATCCGAAGGGTCTACCCATGGGAATGGTAGAGAAGTGGACAGCTTTGAGAGGACTGATGAGGAGGGGAGAGGTAGGCCTCTAAGTCAATTCCATTTATTTGTTTTGGGGAATCTGGATGATTGTGTTGAGAGAGGGAGTGCACGGGAAGTCTGGGGCTCACCAGGAACGTCTGAAATAGAGATTGCATTTGGGCATTGTGCCGCCTTGCTATACCTTCAAATAAATTCAGCTGTATCTGGCTGAAAAGGGATAGCTGGCCAGGACCAAATCTTTATTTCCGGTGCTAGATTTAGATTAACAGAGGAAACTTGAATTATTGGCCTCTATGAAAGCCCCTGACTGCAGAGGAGAAATTCTCCCTTCAGCAGCGTTGGGCTGTAGTCCATTTGGAACAAAAAACCTGGAAGAGGAAAAGACAAAAACTTCATTTGGATATTGTAAAAGGAAAGAAGATATTTCAAAATTGACTAAGTAAAGAGGAGTTAATACCAGTATTACACTCTGTAGCAAAACTCTGTTTTATGTATAGTCATTAAATTGTAAAGAAAAGTTATTTATGTGGAAAGTTTATACAGTTTTTGAGTTTCTGCCTTGACTTACAGAAGTTCACTTTGTAGACTTTTTTCCCCCTCCGTTGTCTTGCTGAATATAATTCTCAATTCTGTGCTGTTTCCAAAAATTAATCAGTAGTTTAATTAGTCATACCTAATTTGGGGGTTCCATTATGGCAGCATCTTTGCACTTAATTACTTCTTATCTGCTGAATTACTCTGGTTTTGGATATCTAGGACAGGGAAGATCTTTTGGGACCTGAATTTCTGAAACTGTATACAAAGTGTATGCATAGGTAATTGACACCTTTGTCAAGTAAAGAGTGTATTAGCGTTGGTGCTTGGACAGGCATAGGGTCAGGCTTTTCCAGGTCTCAGGTGTAAATCCTGTGATGTTTCCTCCTTTATTTTTCTCTCACTTATATTAGCTTGAGGCAGAGATTTTGGCTCAGCATTATCTGACTTTCTGACGTATTTGGTTCCTGGCTGTAGGCAGAAAGGGTCTCTTAACAAAGCCATATATTCTCCCCTTCCTGCTTTCAGATGGATTAGCCCTGATGAAGTGGCCGCCTCTTCTAAAGTAGTGAAACAGTTTTGTCTCACTTGGCTCTTCCAAGTAATGGAAAACAACTCTGTCTGATTTAAGGAGAAGGAATTTATTAGAAGGATAAAAGGTAGGAGATGAGAAGAGGCCAGAAAATGAGAGCCCAGGCAGGGTCTTGCCTCTGAAAAGCCCTGGTCAGTGCTGCCTCTGCGATTGACAGAATACTAACAGTAAAGCTATTATCACTACTCATCCCTGCTACTGACAGTGCATCATGAAGTTTCATCTCTGCGTCACTCACTGAAGGTACAGAAACTGGGGAGGAGAGCTCCATGTATGAGACTAGGCACATGTACCTGTTGTTGCTGCTGAGGCATGAGGGGAGGGCACCCTTGGCTTCCTGCGTATCAGGAGGTGAGCCATGTCTCTCTCCCAGACTCGCACAATCAGGATTCCTCCCAGTTAGAAGGGGTTTATGCAGCCAACAAATGACAAAAAGCCATCCTAATTTATTCTTCTGTCTACCTCTATTTGTTCTGCACACATTTATGTTAAAAATACCTTCACCCAAGATAATGTAACTATTCCACATACAACTTAAAATGTGTTTCTTCCTTCTCCAAAGGCAGAGAGCCCAAAGTGAGTCAGGGTCCAAGTCCAGAATCTCTGGGTGATGTCTATTTTCTCTAGTTTTGGTGCATTCCCACTTCAGAATTCTGCCATTCGTGGCATGCATTACATCAATACTTGCTGCTGCTGCTAAGTTGCTTCAGTCGTGTCCGACTCTGTGCGACTCCATAGATGGCAGCCCATTGGGCTCCGCCATCCCTGGGATTCTCCAGGCAAGAACACTGGAGTGGGTTGCCATTTCCTTCTCCAATGCATGAAAATGAAAAGTGAAAGTGAAGTCGCTCAGTCGTGTCTGGCTCAGCGACCCCATGGATTGCAGCCTACCAGGCTCCTCCGTCCATGGGAGTTTCCAGGCAAGAGTACTGGAGTGGGGTGCCATTGCCTTCTCCACATCAATACTTACCACCAGCAAACCTCTTCCAGAAAAGGAAACTTTATTAAAATGTGTAGATAAAGCCATGACTCAACAAGGAAGGAAAAATAGATAGCAGCATTAGTCTTTGTTTCTGCAACTGGCCACAGGGCAGTAGCTGGTATTTATAACTTTCTTCCTCCACCAAGTGTTTCTGTTTGCTTTGCTCTCTGCCAGCACCTCAGCTGGCCGGAATTCATTACCCAGTGGGGTCACTCAAACCTTCACTCCTGAGGGATCTAAGCTTTTGGTGGTTCTGCCTGAATAGATTGCCAGAGTCTTTGATTAACTTTTAGCACTGGACTTGGTAATATGAGAAGGTGTTCTGTTTATTCTCCTCCCTGCTTCCATTGTATAACAGCAATCCTATTTTTCCTTGAGAACCAGAATCAAACAAGGAAGGCTAAAATACTCTCTCTTTTTTCTTTCTTCATAATGACATGAGGAGTGTAAAATGGCCCAGTGGAAGTCTCACTTCCATTAAATGTTGAAAGCATTCCTCTATTTTCTATTATTTCCATACCAGTAGTAGAGCAGCAGCAGCAGTAGAGCCTGGAGATGATGGAATGGAAAGAAAAATTTTGTGAAGTGTCATTAGTAATGGCAACCTACTGCAGTATTCTTGCAGCCTGGTGGGCTACAGTCCTTGGGGTCGCAAAGAGTTGTACACAACTGAGTGACTAACACTTTCACTTCCACACTAATTGTGAATAGCACCATCTTTCCAGTCCTTGGTTCCTGGATTAATACAACTTGGCTTTGAGAAAAACAGAATCCACTTCTTGCTGGTTCAAAATAGGTACTGCATCTGAGGTACCTATTAATTTTCACACCATTAATTTTCAAGGTATTTCTCCTACACGTTGACTTAAATCAATCTTCACTAGCCTATTCTACTTATGTTGACTCTTGATGTTGCGTACATGATAAAACCAATGTATCCACTGGTCTTGTTTAATGTAAAGTAAAAACCTTGGTCAGAAGCAATGTTGTGTAGGAGGCCAAGACCCAGTTTACCTTGATGTGGACAAATGCCCATTAGTTTTCATTTTGTGGACAGAGGTGGATAGCACTAGAATCCTAGGTTCTTAGGAATCAGTGTTGGCTCTCAGTGTGCATGCGTGCTCAGTCACTTCAGTTGCGTCCAACTCTTTGTGACCCTAGGGACTGTAGCCCACCAGGCTCCTTTGTCCATGGGATTCACCAGGCAAGAATACTGGGGTGGGTTGTCATGCTCTCCTTCAGGGGATCTTCCTGACCCACATCGTTTGTCTCCTACATTGGCAGGTGTGTTCTTTACCACTAGCGCCACCTGGGAAAAATTTGGCTCTCAGGCAATGTCTTATATTTCTCTAAATATTTGAATTTTGTCTTTCTCTGTAACACAGTTAATGTGGTAAATATCCCAAATCACACAGTTGATAAGAGATGGAGCCAGAATTTGAATTCAGGTAGATTGACTCTCAGATACAGGCTCTTATCTCTATGTAATTCATCTCTTCCCTGAAATTTGTTACTTGCAATTTTATTGTCTTTCAAGATCACTAAGCTCTTCTTTATTGATAGAGGCTCGGGTCTGTGAAATAACTTTGTTCTAGGAACTGAGAGAGATGTCAAGGATTTAATATCTATTTTAGTAGTCTTTTTTTTTTTTTTTAACCAGACCCCAAAGTTTTTCAATTATTAAGTTAAGTAAGACTTTAGTGGGTTGTCCTTCTGTTTCAACTCCAGAAACTCCAGAGTTGATTTATCATTGCCAGACTATCTTGGTTGGAACGTTCTAATTGCTATAGTAACTGTGCTTTCTTTCCCTCAGCGGATTAAATGCCACATAATGGACATCTTACTAAAACCAAGGAATCTGATTCATTGGACATTTCTCCCAGTAACATCCCCAAGAGAACTATTATGAAAATACCTTTCTAAAATGTTGGTGCTATTTTCACTGATGTATATCTCCTTGGTGAAAAAAGTGAGTTCTGGGCCCTCTTGGGGAATGTAGAGAGTGAATTAGACAGCTCACACATGGTAAATCCACTATGGTCTTCCTATTTTCTGAAGTATTTGCATTCCTTCCTTTTTGACATACCAAGGAATGTCTGGTATTTCAACGGATAGGATATGGAAAAATAAACCCTCAATATACCTGTAACTGCAATAGATAGAAACACTTTTTAATTAAATTATAAATTTTATAAAAGCAAGTGAAGGTACACACTTTTAAACATGAAGGAAGAAAGTAAGGCCTATGACAATAGACAGCAGCCCTTCTTGCATACCTGTTTCCCCCGTTTCTGCTTTCAGGGACGAGGTTATCAACTATTAGTTCTTTCTTCTGCTATATTTCTAAATAGTCTGCTTTTAAGTTATTTGGAATTTTCCTGATTTTCAGTTATAGATACTATCTATCACTTCCAATGTAGTTATAGCATAATTTTTGGTTATATCAATATTGAAGATCTACATTCCTTTGACTATATTAATGTTATTATCAACTAAGCTTATAGTGTAGAGATATTTTACTGTTTGGTAAAACTCTTTGTTTTTCTTGGAGTTGGTAATGAATTCTTTTAATATTTTTGTTTATTTTGTATTCACTTATTGCTAGCAATCTTCAGATATGTGGAACTCCTCACAATAAAATCATGAATCAAGTACAACAGATAAGCCATCAATCTCACTTTTTTTTTTTCCCCATGAGTGACATCCCTTTTTTTGAACTGTCTGTTCTGCAGTGTTTATTATCTAGACCAAGTGCACATTTGGTGTCCTGAGGCTTCTTGTTACAGTTAAGCTAAGACTTCTTACATTGCCCTTATACTGAATTTCATTTGCTGGATGCCATGTCTTCCTTTTTCTCTTTTTTATTGGTAGAGCATATCCTACTGAGAAAAGTTTTTTTTTTTTTTTTAATAGGCAAATTTTCTGAGGTTGTTAACCCCAAAAAACCTTTATTCTACCCTTACATTATCTTCTAGATTCTAGTCTGATGCCATTATTTTGTTTTGCATATTTTTTTGTGTGTGTATAGCCTCTTGAAGTCAATAGGATTTTTAAAAAATCAGCAGTGTATGGGATTTCTTATGAAAATTTTTAACTGTAAGGCAGAAAGTGAAGAGGAACTAAAAAGCCTCTTGATGAAAGTGAAGGAAGAGAGTGAAAAAGTTGGCTTAAAGCTCAACATTCAGAAAACGAAGTTCATGGCATCTGGTCCCATCACTTCATGGCAAATAGATGGGGAAACAGTGGAAACAGTATCAGACTTTATTTTGGGGGGTTCCAAAATCACTGCAGATGGTGATTGCAGCCATTAAATTAAAAGATGCTTGCTCCTTGGAAGGAAAGTTATGACCAACCTAGATAGTATATTAAAAAACAGAGACATTACTTTGCCAACAAAGGTCCATCTAGTCAAGGCTATGGTTTTTCCAGTGGTCATGTATGGATGTGAGAGTTGGACTGTGAAGAAAGCTGAGAGCCGAAGAATTGATGCTTTTGAACTGTGGTGTTGGAGAAGACTCTTGAGAGTCCCTTGGACTTCAAGTTGGTCCAACCAGTCCATCCTAAAGGAGATCAGTCCTGGGTGTTCATTGGAAGAACTGATGCTGAAGCTGAAACTCCAATACTTTGGCCACCTGATGCAAAGAGTTGACTCACTGGAAAAGACGCTTATGCTGGGAGGGATTGGGGGCAGGAGGAGAACGGACGACAGAGGATGAGATGGCTGTATGGCATCACTGACTCGATGGACATGAGTTTGAGTGAACTCCGGGAGTTGGTGATGGACCGGGAGGCCTGGTGTGCTGCAATTCATGGGGTTGCAAAGAATCGGACACGACTGAACAACTGAACTGAAGTGAAGCTTCATTCTTTTTAAAAAGCTGTCTATTGGTTATGAAACAAACTGACCTTAAAAATAGTGACTTAATACCATAAGATCTTATTATTTCTCATAAATCTGTGGTGTGACTGGGAAATGTTTTCTGCTTAATATAGGATTGGTTGGGACACTGGATAAGTTAGAAAGTCCAAAATAGTCTCATTCACATGAATAGCAACTGGTACTGGCCCCTTGCTGGATGCCTAGCTGGGGGCCCAGTTCTTCTATACTTGGGCCTCCCTGCATGGCTTCTTAGACGTACCCAGAATTGGATTTCAAGATGGAGCATTTCAAGAGAGTAAGTCCTAAAGTACAAGCACACAAGCTTTTGCTTACATTATGGGTGCTAATGGCCCATTTACCAAGGCTAGTCACATGCAAGACCAGAGTCAGACAGAGGAGAGACTCTTGGGATGTGTGCTTCATTGAGGGCATATGAAGTTTACAACAACCTCCCTTAAGTGTTGCTCTCATTCTCTGTTTATGTAGCTATTTCTTTTTTCCTTGATGGCTCATTTGTGATTCCTTCTAAAATGCTAATTTTATAATCTTCTAAAGTTTTTTTTTTTTTTTTTTTGTCTCTATGCAATGTTTGAGCTATCAGGGAAGCCCTGCATGCAGGTCAAGAAGCAGCAGAACTGGACATGGAACAACAGACTGGTTCCTAATCGGGAAGGAAGTATATCAAGGTTGTATATTGTCACCCTGCTTATTTGACTTCTATGCAGAGTACATCCTGTGAAATGCCGGGCTGGATGATGCACAAGCTGGAATCAAGATTGCTAGGAGATAACCTCAGATACGCAGATGACACCACCCTTATGGCAGAAAGTGAAGAAGAACTAAAGAGCCTCTTGATGAAAGTGAAAGAGGAGAGTGAAAAAGCTGGCTTAAAACTCAGCATTCAGAAAACTATGATCATGGCATCTGGACCAATCACTTCATGGCAAATAAGTGGGAAAACAATGGAAATAGTGAGAGACTTTATTTTGGGGGGCTGCAAAATCACTGCTGACGGTGACTGCAGCCATGAAATTAAAAGACGCTTGCTCCTTGGAAGAAAAGTTATGACCAAGCTAGACAGCATATCAAAAAGCAGAGACATTACTTTGCCAACACAGGTCCATATAGTCAATGCTATGGTTTTTCCAGTAGTCATGTATGGATATGAGAGTTGGACTATAAAGAAAGCTGAGCGCCGAAGAACTGATGCTTTTGAACTGTGGTATTGGAGAAGACTCTTGAGACTCCCTTGGACTGCAAGGAAATCCAACCAGTCTACCCTAAAGGAAATCAGTCCTGAATATTCATTGAAAAGACTGATGCTGAAGCTGAAATTCCAGTACTTGGCCACCTGATGGGAAGAACTGACTCATTTGAAAAGACCCTGATGCTGGAAAAGATTGAGTCAGGAGGAGAAGGGGATGATAGAGGGTGAGATGGTTGGATGACATCACCAACTTTATATACATGAGTTTGAGCAAACTCTGGGAGTTGGTAATGGACAGGGAAGTCTGGTATGCTGCAGTCCATGGGTCATCAAGAGTCAAACACGACTGAGCGACTGAATTGAACTGATGCAATGTTTGAATGAAAATTAAAAAAAAAAAAAAAAAATGTTTTAAAACAAATATAATTTAAAAGCAAAAAAACAAACAAAAAACAAACAAAAAAACAAACCCATGATGTTAATATAAGAGATAAGGAAGAGGTCCTAATTTTTCCCTTTTTTCTTATAGTGACATCTTAAATTATATCAGCATTCAATTATATATATATTTAAGAAAATATAACATCTTGGTTTTTCATTTTGGTGTTTTTACTTTTTACCTTGAAAACATTAAGGATGTTTGGAAGGAGTTTACTTGACAGTAGTTGACTTGACTCCACTGTTTAACTTTTAAGCTTGACATTATAGAGTGGTGTGAATCAAAGTTCTTTCTTAAAACCTTTTACTTTTTAAAAAGCCATACTTATTTTTACTATACAATGATAAAGGACCTTGGTAATTGTGGATATCACTGTTTAAGCACATTATGTTTTAGAGTGGTGATGGTTAGTGGTAGAGATAGTGAATGCTGAGTACATCTTCTTTACCAATACGGTGTGAATGATTTATATTGAAATGTATCCCATGGACAGAGAAGCCTGACAGGCACAGGGCTGCATAGAATTGGACACGACTGAAGTGACTGAGTACGTGTACCATATATAATTTCACATATAACTTTCTAGATAATCCTAACCTCCCCTTTTCCCCACCAAAGCTAACACTGTGAATTCAAATATATGTCACCACACCCTTTAAAAAACTAAATCTGTGGTATTGAATTTAAATTAATAGTAAATTATAGCTAAAAACCAAGGGTAGAAGCAATTGATTATGCTGACAGCTCACTATTAAGGATGCACTAGTAACAAGCCATCCTGAAAAATGTATGAGAATTCTAATTATTGTCTCACTGCTAATCTATGTATGAAAGCTAGTAGATTCAACACTTTCTTAGGAACGCAACATAATTACTTAAGAAACTTACTTTTCTATTCTTCTATAAAAACCACTAGACTATGGAAAATTCTAACATTTTAGAAATTTTACTCCTCTTCTGGAAAAACTATTTGTACTTTCAAATATATTAGAAATACCCTAACTTCAGGGGTGGTCTGTTTTCCTCTTCTGTAAAAATACACACACTCAAAACTATCTAACCTTCAGCATCAGGAGGGACAATCTACTTTGGAAAATTGGTTATAAAACCCCAGTTGTGCTGGGGTTGAGTAGCTGTGAGATAAATTTTAATCTTACTAGTCAAACCATGGCTTGTGCTTGATGTCATTGGGAGTGATACGAAATGTACTAGGTCTGCCGCAATAAAATGTTCATTGTTTCTGAATTCTACCAATTTTTTGAATTATGAAGAAAAGTTTTTCTCTAAGAAAATGACTGAGGTGAGATAGGACAAATTGAAGTGGTTTTGGAGTCCATTTTTTTGTATGAATGGGGACCCAATGGATGCAACTTTCATTTTCCCACTTCTCTGTTAGTGGGTGGTCATTTCCTCCCCTGTCCCCCCAGAAACTGAACAGTATTTTTATTTTTTTCTAAAGTTTTTTTTTAAGTTATAATAGAACCTATGTGTGTAGTTACTATTGACTAAAAATCATATGCCATATATACTACAGAGATATATTTGCCTGATTTCAAATTGCAAAATCTTCTTGGCATTCTTAAATGAAGGAAGCATTTAACTTTTGAATTAGTTAACAACAAACCCAGGTGCACACTTTTAAATGAAAAATCAACATTTGAAAAAATCATAAATATTCATTCATTATAAAAAACCTGAAAAGTATGACTGAAAGAAATAAAAAGCAATTTAAAACCTCAGAAACCCATGAAACACATTATTAATATTTTAGACTATATCTATTATGACTGTTTAAATATATATAAGATGTAAGATAATTTACATGAGTTATGTATAGCAATTTTTCTTTTGTCCTTTTGCTGTAGGCAATTTCTTCTTTCATTTTCCAAGATAGTGGCCAAGTCTTTGTTCCTTTACCTTAGGAAGTTAATAATGACTTTTGTGTGGCAGAGCCAGAAGTAAAAGTTGCCAGACAAAAAAACAATACCTGTTGAGAGTTTTTGTTAAGGGTGGGTTCATGGAGCAGTGAAGTCAGATTGTCTAAGTGGAGAAGGACCTCCAGGAACCGGGTGGAACTGAGGAGGAGCTTCTCCTAGGACTGGATGTGGAGAAAGTTGTCTGAGGCCTTCTGCACCCTGCGGTTTCCCACGACTCCAGCGACTGTTGGGGCTTCTAGGGGACTACTTGGGTGGCTTCCTCTGAGACTAGGTACCAAGTACTGTGGTACTCCATCTTGGTACCGGTCCTGGGCTCAAGCTTGCCCTCTCACCTGCAAAGCCTTTGAGTTCAAGATTCCAGGCAGAATGGGATGATGAACATAACTGCTGTGACCTATTTGGACTACAGACCAAGGGGACTAGAGCACAGAGAGTTTTCCCCAGTGTCCTGGCCTACATGTGCCTCTGGGCTTCTTGCATAAGCCAAAAAAGGAAGAAGTCCTTAAAAACTTAGCTGAAATAAAATTTCCTACCATTCAAGTTGGTGGAGATTTGGAGGAAATGCTATTTTAGAGACACATACTAATGTGTAAAATGCCAGGCTGGATGAATCACAAGCTGGAATCAAGATTGCTAGGAGAAATATTAGCAACCTCAGATATTCAGAAGAACTATACAAAAAAGATCTTAATGACCCAGATAAACACAATAGTGTGATCACTCACCTAGAGCAAGACATCCTGAAATGCAAAATCAAGTGAACCTTAGGAAGCATCACTACAAACAAAGCTAATGGAGGTGATGGAATTCCAGCTGAGCTATTCCAAATCCTAAAAGATGATGCTGTGAAAGTGTTTCACTCAATATGCCAGCGAATTTGGGAAACTCAGCAATGGCCACAGGACTGGAAAAGGTCAGTTTTCATTGCAATCCCCAAGAAGGACAGTGTCAAAGAATATTCAAACTACTGTCCCATTGCTCTCATTTTACATGCTAGCAAGGTTGTGTTCAAAATCCTTCAAGCTAGGCTTCAACAGTACATGAACTGAGAACTTCCAGATGTACAAGCTGTATTTAGGAAAGGCAGAGGAACCAGAGATCAAATTGCTAGCACTTGTTTGATCATAGAGAAAGCAAGGGAATTCCAGAAAAACACCTACTTTGCTTCATTGACTACGCTAAAGCCTTTGACTGTGTGGATGACAACAAACTGTGGAAAATTCTTAAAGAGATGGGACTACCAGATCACTTTACCTGTCTCCTGAGAAACCAGTATACAGGTCAAGAAGCAACAGTTACAACCGTGTTCCAACAGACATGGAACAATGAACTGGTTCAAAATTGGTCAAGGAGTGTGTCAAGCCTATATATTGTCACACTGTTTATTTAACTTATATGCAGAGTACATCATGCAAAATGCTAGGCTAGATGAATCACAGGGTGAAATCAAGATTGCAGAGAGATATAGCAACACCCTCAGATATGCAGATGACACCACTCTAATAGTAGAAAGTGAAGAGGAACTAAAGAGCTTCTTGATGAAGGTGAAAGAGGACAGTGAAAAAACTAGCTTAAAACTCAACATTCCAAAAACGTAGATCACAGCATTTGGTTCCATCACTTCATGACAAATAGATGAGGGACAAAGTGGAAACTGTCAGATTTCATTTTCTTGGGCTCCAAAAGCATTGCAGATAGTGATCCCAGCCAAAAATTAAAAGATACTTGCTTCTTAGAAGGGAAGCTATGAAAAACCTAGGCAGTATATTAAAAAGCAGAGATATTGCCGACAAAGGCAATGCCATATAATCAAAGCTATGGTTTTTCCAATAGTCCTCTACAGGTGTGAGAGTTGGACCATAAAGAAGGGTAAATGCCGAGGAATTGATGCTTTCAAATTGTGGTGCTGGAGAGGACTCTTGAGAGTCCCTTGGGCAGCAAAGAGATCAAACCAGTCAATCCTAAAGGAAATCAGCCCTGAATATTCATTGGAAGGACTCATGCTGAAGCAGAAGCTCCAATACTTTGGCCACTTGATATGAAGAGTGGACTCATTGGAAAAGACCCTGATGCTGAAAAAGATTGAAGGCTGAAGGAGGAGGGGGTGGCAGAGGTTAGATGTGATGGTTAGATACCATCACTGACTCAATGGACATGAATTTGAACAAACTCCAGGAAATAATGGAGGATGAAGGAGCCTGGTGTGCTATGGCCCCTGGGGTCACAAAGAGTCCAACACAACTTCACAACTGAACAACAATAACTAATGTGATATTTTAAGGTAAAATTCTGATCTACTGTACATAAGAGTCCATCTGGGACTGCGCTCAAGATGAGTCACAACCCATGGAACTGCAAACATTTGATTAGGTACTCTAGTATGACTAAGATGACATTTCCTTCCATCTGAGGATCCAGAAAGTGATGCAAGTTTATTTGAAGAAAATGTTCATACTATGCCAGTTCTTAAGACTGAGCCCAGTGGTTCAGAGTGGAAACTCTAAACTGCTTCATAGGTTTAAGATGTACCTCTGCCATTTAGGTTCAGTGTGACCTTGGAAAAGTGACTTAGCCTTTCTGTTACTTGGTTGCTTTATCTATACAATGAGATCAACAATAGTACGCATGTCATCGGGTTGTTTTCGGGAATGAATGAGTTACAGTAGAGCAATGTTGGGCACATAGTTGTTGACATACCTGACACAGCTGCTAAGTTGTGTCCGACTCTTTGTCATCTCATGGACTGAATATTAACTGTTGGTATTAACTTTTATGGTTGCCTAGACCTGTTCCCATTACTTTTGTGTCCACATCCAGGATTTCTGAGCATGTTCTGTAGCACACATTGTTCCAACAACTCATTCGAACCCTCAAAGAAGGTTTCTTTGAATCAGTATTTTTCCCCTTGTTGGTAAACTGTTGGTTTGCGATGAAACCAACTATCAAAAGGCATTGTGGTTTCTGGGTTCATTAAGAGACAGTAATGAGAATGAGTTAGAAAGGATCGTAAAGAATGCCTAAAAACCTCTTAGTGGTTAGAAGATGATAAAGGAAAGAAGGTACAGCAAATGCGGCCTTTTTGTATTTGCTTATGACATGACTTTCTGTAGGATTTTTAGATTACAGAAGAGATGTAGAAGGTAAACTCTAAGAGCTCTATTTGCACTTTGAATTTCCACAAAAACAAAAACAGTTCTTGGAGAGTGGGAAGCACCCATTGACTGCTGTTGGTCTGAGTCCTAGGGAAAAACACTCAGAGGTACTGCTGAGAGCTTGGGCTAAGATTCTGGGCCAGGAAATGAGGGAGAGTGTTCTGCTGTGAGGATAATAATGAATTATTGAAAACTGAGGGTCGGTTTCTTAAAGGAAAAAGGCATTAACCACCCTCTAGCATACCACACATTCCCATTTGAAACTTGCCTTGGACATTTAACTAAAAAGTAGCGGCAAGAGTGGTTTCATGGGCTGAGAAATGGTGACTGATGGAAGAATTTAGGTAGAGTGGTGGCAGAATTCCTTCTGCTGTTTCACTCTTAGGTGTCTTATTTGGTGTAGATTTTTGGTATATAAGCATTAACAAGGAAATTCTCTTTTATTTCTGCTTCAAGGGTTTTGTTTTTGAATGAGTGGTTTTGTATTTTATCAAGAGCTCTTTCTGTATTTGGGGCTTCCATGGTCGCTCACTGGTAAAGAATCCACCTGCCCAGGCAGGAGACATGGGTTTCATCCCTGGGTTGGAAAGATCCCCTGGTATAGGAAATGGCAACTCATTCCAGTATTCTTGCTTAAGCATTCCCATAGACAGAGGAGCCTGGTGAACTACAGTCCATGGAGTCCAAAAAAGTCACACAATTTAGCAACTAAACAATAGCAATTCTGTATTTGAGGGGATAATCATATATTTCTCCTTTAATCTATTATACTGGTAAACTATAGTAATAGGTTTTATGGCTTGTGTTTCAGTGATGAAGCTTACTTGGTTGTGGTATATTGCATTGTATACATGGTTGGAATCAATTTGCTAATGTTATATTAGGGTTTTTTTAATCTATGTTCCTAAGTAAGATTGGCCTATAATTTTCTGTTTTTGAGTACCCTTGTCAGATTATGATATTTGAGGCTATATTCATCTCATTAAATGATTTTAGAATCTTTCTACTTTTTTAATTCTCAGCAACTTTAAGAGATGATCTTTCTCTTGAATATAAGTTAGAATGTGCCTATTTGTCTGGTCCTGGTAGGATCTACATGATTCCTCCAGATTAGGGCTGTTTTTGCTTCAACTATTCTTCTTAGATCACTCTGAGTTACATTTATGAATTGAGTAATTTTGGTCTGCCTGGGTAGTATAGGTTTAGGTTGAAGAAGGCTACTACTTAGACCCAGATTTTCAATAATAACTACTCCTCTCTTTTCAGTGTCTATATAGAGGAGATATATAGACACTGAAAAGAGTATGCAGGTCAGGAAGCAACAGTTAGAACTGGACATGGAACAATAGACTGGTTCCAAATAGGAAAAGGAGTACGTCAAGTGGAGATCAGCCCTGGGATTTCTTTGGAAGGAATGATGCTAAAGCTGAAACTCCAGTACTTTGGCCACCTCATGTGAAGAGTTGACTCATTGGAAAAGACTCTGATGCTGGGAGGGATTGGGGGCAGGAGGAGAAGGGGATGACAGAGGATGAGATGGCTGGATGGCATCACTGACTTGATGGACTTGAGTCTGAGTGAACTCCGAGAGATGGTAATGAACAGGGAGGCCTGGCGTGCTGTGATTCATGGGGTCTCAAAGAGTTGGACACGACTGAGCAACTGAACTGAACTGAACTGATAGAGGAGAGTTTATTTCTTCTCATGCTTGAGCAGTTTACAGCTTGAGAGTCAAGTTTTATAAGCAGAGGAAATTTTCTCTCCTTAGAGTCTTCCTTTTGATTAGGCTTTGAAGCTTATCCTTATCTCTTACTCTTACCTACATAAGATTGTGAAAATCTAAGTTTGGGGCAGCATCAGGGAACTGTTTACTGACAGCTCATCTTTGCTTTTATGAGGATTATTTGAGTTTTAATCCAAGACTTTCAGTTGATTTCAAAGAAAGGGTGATCCAGAGCTTGCTTTGTTAACAGAAACTCAACAGTGTTATATATTTATCTTAACATGTATAAGAAATCATTCAACTAGCAAGTCAAATCTGTGGTTTTACTGATTTTTTTTATATAGTATAATACTAATTCCCTGGTGGCTCAGATGGTAAAGAATATGCCTGCAATGTGGGAGACTTGGGATCAATCCCTGGTTCGGGAAAATACCCTGGAAAAAGGAATGACAACACACTCCAGTATTCTTGCCTGGAGAGTTCCATGGACAGAGGAGCTTGGAGGGCTACAGTCCATGGGGTCATAAAGAGTTGGACATGACTGAGTGACTAACACTTTTCACTTTCAATATTCATTAAAATAAAGAGTGAATTTAAAATTGGTTGAAAAGTATGCCAATCAGGTGTAAATCATGAAGACAGTAAGCCACATGACTATTGTGTTGACAAATGTAAAGAGTAGGTTTGCACTGATGTGAAAGCAGATGCAGAGATACTGGGGTATGTTATATAAAGCTGATATAGTCAGAGAGTGGAGAATGAAGCCAGAGAAGCCACAGTTGAGAACAGAAAGAAAAGCAACATTTCTTAGATATATATGCAAGCTCTTAGACCTCAAAATCTTATCAGGGTGTCAGACAGTTTCAAGTGGTAACATGAATTACATCAGAGCTTCTGGAAGCTAATCTGTCTCCTCTAGGTCTACCTTAAATATGGAAGGCTGGAGTTATTTATAGGTAGGCTGCTGGGCTGTGTGATGGACAGCCCCTCGTCATGAGGTGCTAGGTACAGCTCATCAGTCTCTCAAGATTGTACATGAATAATATGACTGCAGAGCACATTTTGGTACAAAACGCTCAGGGCAGGAACACAAACAACCCCCATTTACTACTTTCTCCCTAGCTTAGGCTGCTCAAATCTGGTTCAAGGATGTTTCTGAACTCAGTGCTATGGCACAAGAAAAAAGATAAGTTTCTTAGACTTATCTGACTACAGTCTTTATATGAACAGCGGAAGTTTTAGAAATGCAGGTCTAGTAGCAATAGTTTGTCAGGAATTATGTGTATCAGGCAGGACCTCAAAGGAAAAAGCTATCACACTCAAATTTAGAATAATTTGAAAAGAGTTTATTTATAAGAGACTGATTACCAAGGTGTGTGCATGTGGTACTGGTGGGTACACAAGAGGGAAAGAAAGGCAGAAACCTGGAGCTAACAGAAGCAAGCTTTCAACATCCCCAGAGCTGAATGGACAATGGGACGGAGATATTACCAGAATCTAGGAGAGAGATCTCATAGAGCAGCCACCTAGAGTGGAAAAGTGACCTTCTGTCAAGGGACACAGGCTGTGCAAGGTGAAATAACAGAGTAACAATTAGGAAAACAAATACTCTGGCCTCCGTTTCCTTCCAGTCTCTGTATCCTTCTGGCCAAACCAAACTGGAGGTCATAGGACTTGGGAGCCTACTGGTATAATCCATGCAATTCAGTTTCCCTAGATAGTGAGCAAGGTAGAAAAGGATAGGGAGTCAGTTTGGAGGAAGAATGAAGTCAGCGATTTCTGAAATATCAGAACTGAGCTGTAATTGAAGATTAGACAATAACTGCATCAATTTGTAAATCAACTGAAATGTCTAATGCTTCACATGTGTTGAAAGTTGAAAGTGTTACTCAGTCATGTCCGATTCTTTGCGGCCCCATGGTCTATTCGTGAAATTCTCCAGTGGGTTGCCATTGCCTTCTCCAGGGGATCTTCCGAACCCAGGGACCAAACCCAGGTCTCCGCATTACAGGATGATTCTTTACTATCTGAGACACCAGGGAAGCCCATGTGTAATTATCAGTAAAATTTTTACACTCTTATTTCAACAAGAATTTATTCATTGTGTCAGTCATACCAATTTTCTTCATATTTTATAGTTCAGTCTTTCTAATTTCACCTATTTTATTCTCTTTGGATGTTATTCTGATTATAGGTCTTTCAGAACTTTCTCAAAATATCTTAGTTTTCCAGGAACTCTGCCACTGGCCTATTTTTCACTCCTCCAAATTTTTGAACTGTCTTGGATAAAATCCATGCAGACAGAGTATTTATTGATATTGGGTCATGCTAACTCATTTATCACTTCTGTCTTACTGACTTTGAACTCAGTGCAGTGGGGCATGGAGCCAGTTCAGAAGAATGTTCACTAGGCTTTACCCTTTTCAGGAATCATGTTGATAGTGATTGTATGGTGACTTTTATTGATGATTATAATACACTTGAGTGCATAGATGAATAATATATAGCTTTGATGTACTTTGAAAATTTTATTTGATAACAGAATTTTTAAAAATTTAAAACATTTGAATATTGAACTATATTATATTTCTGAGAGGAAATCATGGTTTAAATGAAGTAATACCATTATACCATGTTGTAGAGAAGATCATATAAAGAGGAAGTGCAAGGAGTTATTATTTTCGATCACTTACACAAGTCAGTTGATGTGTTTGATATTTTATAAATGGTATTTAATTGAGCCACAATAACATTACTAGTCAGATTATCTGAACTGAGAGAAACATATCTTGTGCTTCCAGAAAAATATTATTGGATAGCATTTTAAGGTCTTTATAACCAACATAAAGTAAATATTTAATGTGGAAGTCTCTCTGCCCAGTGGAAGCCAAGTAATCCAACTGCTATTCAGTAGAAAGGTTAAATTTCCAGGGACACTTGAGGATGGCAAGTACCCTGGATGACTATAGTGTTCTCCCTGTTGTTCTCTCGACTTTCCTGGGTGGTTCCTCCATTCTCAGTTCAGTTCAGTTCAGTTGCTCAGTTGTGTCCGACTCTTTGCGACCCCATGAATTGCAGCACGCCAGGCCTCCCTGTTCATCACCATCTCTCGGAGATCACTCAGACTCACATCCATCGAGTCAGTGATGCCATACAACCATCTCATCCTTGGTCGTCCTCCAGTCCTGTGGCCACTGCCGAGTTTTCCAAATTTGCTGGCAGATTGAGTGCAGCACTTTCACAGCATCATCTTTCAGGATTTGAAACAGCTCAACTGGGATTCTATCACTACACTATTACTGTAAAAGTGCTGTACTCAATATGCCAGTAAATTTGGAAAACTCAGCAGTGGCCACAGGGCTAGAAAAGGTCAGTTTTCATTCCAATCCCAAAGAAAGGCAATGCCAAAGAATGCTCAAACTACTGCACAATTGCACTCATCTCACATGCTAGCAAAGTAATGCTCAAAATTCTCCAAGCCAGGCTTCAACAGTACATGAACCATGAACTTCCAGATGTTCAAGCTGAATTTCAAAAAAGCAGAGAAACCAGAGATCAAATTACCAAAATCCGTTGGATTATTGAAAAAGCAAGAAAGTTCCAGAAAAACATCTACTTCTGCTTTATTGACTATGCCAAAGCCTTTGACTGTGTGGATCACAACAAACTGGAAAATTCTTAAAGAGATGGAAACACCAGACCACCTGACCTGCCTCCTGAGAAATCTGTATGCAGGTCAGGAAGCAACAGTTAGAACTGGACATGGAACAACAGACTGGTTCCTAATCGGGAAAGGAGTACATCAAGGCTGTATATTGTTACCCTGCTTATTTAACTTCTATGCAAAGTACATCATGAGAAATGCTGGACTGAGTGAAGCACAAGCTGGAATCAAGATTGCTGGGAGAAATATCAATAACCTCAGATATGCAGATGATACCACCCTTATGGCAGAAAGTGAAGAGGAACTAAAGAGCCTCTTGAGGAAGGTGAAAGAGTAGAGTGAACAAGTTGGCTTAAAACTCAACATTCAGAAAGCGAAGATCATGGCATCTGGTCCCACCACTTTATGGCAAGTAGATGGGGAAACAGTGGAAACAGTGAGAAACTTTCTTTTGGGGGATTCTAAAATCACTGCTGATGGTGACTGCAGCTATGAAATTAAAAGATGTTTGCTCTATGGAAGAAAAGTTATGACCAACCTAGACAGCATATTAAAAAGCAGATATATTACTTTGCCGACAAAGTTCTGTCTAGTCAAAGCTACGGTTTTTCCAATAGTCATATATGGATGTGAGAGTTGGACTAGAAAGCTGAGCACCAAAGAATTAATGCTTTTAAACTGTGGTGTTGGAGAAGACTCTTGAGAGTCCCTTGGACTGCAAGGGATCCAACCAGTCCATCCTAAAGGAAATCAGTCCTGAATATTCATTGGAAAGACTGATGCTGAAGCTGAAACTCCAATGCTTTGGCCACCTGGCAGGAAGAACTGACTCATTGGAAAAGACCCTGATGCTGGGAAAGATTGAAGGTGGGAGGAGAAGTGGACGACAGAGCATGAGGTGGTTCGATGGCATCACCAACTCAATGGACATGAGTTTGGGTAAACTCTGGGAGTTGGTGATGGACAGGAAGCCTGACATCCTGCAGTCCATGGGGTCGCAAAGAGTCAGATATCACTAAGTGACTGAACTGACTGACTGACACTATTATCTGTATTCTTTTGGAAAATTCAGTCTAGCCATATTTCTTTTTTTACTTAAAACTTTAATTTTAATAGTAGTAATGGCACTGAAGCTAAAATAGAAATCCTCAGTATGCTCCTATGAAGCACCGAGTGACCTGACTGTCTATTTCCCTAGCTTTATTTCACCCATTTCCTCTACTTATACTGCCTGGATCATCCTTACCAATTTCTATTTCTGAAAAATTCCGGTCCTTTCAGGTTTCAGATTAAATGTTACTTCTTCAAGGAGACCACCACTCACCCCTCCACCTCAGTAAGGTCCCCTGGTGTTCTTTCTAATAGCATCGTTCACTTTTTTTTTTCCTCCAGATTTCTTACTTGTAAGTATACATGTGAATCTGTCATTGGCTGCCTTTCCCATCAGACTGTATGTTCCATGAGGTGTATTTTGTTCATTGTGGTATCTCTATGAATGGTCTAAGGCCTAGCACTAACTAGGAGGCACTTAACAACCTGTGCCTAGTAAGGGAATAAATGACTGAAGTGCTGTCCTTGTCCTCAAGGGATTTCATGTTAGAGGTGGCAATGTAAAGAAGTATGATCCTTTCTGTGTGGTAAGTCCTAGGAAAGCTGGGGCACAGTAACACACACGGAGCATATCAGAAGGGTCCTACATGAGGGCTCAAGCCATTGGTTCCTTGGAGAAAAGAATAAACTCTTTCTTTTTAATAAATACCATATTAAAGATGTGATAACTCAGCTAGTGACAAGGGGCTGAATGGTAGACATACTCAAAGGTGATGAGAACACAGTCACAGCCTTCCTGGCCTTTGCATCAATTTACACTATCAAGGACTAAACAAAAAACAAAAGAAAATTAAATGTAAAATATAATTTGTGTGCTCTGTTGCTTCAGTTATGTCTGACCCTTTGCAACCATGTGGACTATAGCCCACCAGGCACCTCTGTATCATGGGATTTTTCCCAACAAGAATACTGGAGTGGAATGCCATGTCCTCCTCTAGGGGAATCTTCTCAACCCAGGGATTGAACCTACTTCTCCTGCATCTCCTACATCACAGGCAGTTTCCTTACTACTGAGCCATCTGGGAAAGCCTGATCAGCCACACCAGTCTTGAGAAAAAAGAACAAAGCTGGAGGTATCATGTTCCCTGAATATAGACTATGGGACAAACCTACAGTCATCAAAACAGCATGATGCTGGCACGGAAATAGGTGCATACATCATTAGAAGAGATTGGAGAGCCCACAAATAAACCCCACATATATGCCCAATTAATCTATGGCAGAGGAGGCAAAAGTGTACAATGGGTAAAAGACTGTATCTTCAATAAGTGGTGCTGGGAAAACTGGACATACAAAGAATGAAAGTAGAACATTTTCTCATACCACATACAAAAACAAAGTGGATTAAAGACCTAAACGTAAGACTGGAAACCAGATAGCTCTTAGAAGAAAACATAGGTAGAACACTCTTTGACATAAATCACAGCAATGTTGTTTTGGGTCAGTCTCCTCAGGAAATGGAACCAAAAACAAAAATGAACAAATGTGACTTATGTAAATTTAAAAGCTTTTGCACAGCCAGAGAAACCACTGACACAATTGAAAAGACAGTCTACTGAATGGGAGAAAATATTTGCAAATGATATGATCGAAAAGGGGTTAATTTCCAAAGCATATAAATAGCTCATACAACTCAATATACAAAAAGTAAACCCAATTTTAAAATGAGCAGAAGACCTCAATACACATTTTTCCAAAGAAGACATACAAATGACCAATGGATACGTGAAAAGATGCTCAACATTGCGAATCATCAGAGAAATGCAAACCAAAACCACAATGAGATATTTTTTCACATATGTCAGAATGGCTATCACCAAAAAGGCCCAAAATAACAAATATTGGCAAGGATGTGGAGAAAAGAGAACCCTCCTACATTGTTGGTGGGAATGTATATTGGTGTGGCTACTGTGGAAAACAGTATGGAGGTTCCTCACAAAACGAAAAGTAGGGCTATCGTATGATCCAGCAATTTTACTCCTGAATATGTATCCAAAGAAAACAAAGACACAATTCAACAAGATACATGATCCCTCATGTTCACAGCAGCATTATTTATAGTAATAATAGTCAAGATGTGAAAGCCACCTAAGTGTCAGTAGATGAATGAATAATGAAGATGTGATGTATATATGTGGTGGTGTTGTTCAGTCACTAAGTTGTGTCTGACTGTCTGCAACCCTGTGAACTACAGTACACCAGGCTCCTCTGTCCCTCACTGTCTCCTGGAGTTTGCTCAGGTTCATGTCCGTTGAGTTGGTGATGCTGTCTAGCCATCTCATCTTCTGCTGCCTCATTCTCCTTTTGCCTTTAATCTTTCCCAGCATCAAGATCTTTTCCAGTGAGTCTTCTCTTACCAGCTGAGCTATCAACTTTAAAAAAGAATGAAAATTGGCCATTTGCAAAAACATGGATAGACCTGAAGCATGTTATACCTAGTGAAACAGCTCAGACAGAGGAGGATGAATACCATATATTAATGCTTATATATGGAATCTAAAAAGTAAAACAAATGAGTGTAACAAAACAGAAACAGACTCATAGATATAGAGAGCAAACTAGTGGTTACTAGTGGGGAGACGGAAGGAGGGAAGGCCAAGACAGAAGTAGGCGATTAAAAGATGCAAACTACTGTGTATAAAATAAATAAGCAACAAGGATATATTGTACAGCACATGAAATATAGTGAATATTTAATAATAACTTTAAATGAAGAATAATTTATAAAAATATAAAATTCCTATGGTGTATACCTTAAAGAAGTTATAGCATTATAAATCAACTATACTTTAATTAAAAATGCAATGGGAGCCATGCCTGTACAGGGCTCACCTAAACAGACCCTCTGTGGGTTATCTTACATATTCTCGGTTTAGCTTTCTGCTAGGTGATTGGAGAGGACCCGCAAACACCTGAGGGTTGAACTTGAAGTTCTGAGAGACCATATAGAATGTCTCTCCCCACTAGGAAAACTCATGCTGGACTTTAGTATAAATGAATAAATATATATTATGTTTGAGGTGAGGTGAGGTGAAGTCGCTCAGTTGTGTCCGACTCTTTGCGACCCCATGGACTGTAACGTACTAGGCTTCTCCGTCCGTGGGATTCTCTAGGCAAGAATACTGGAGTGGATTGCCATTTCCTTCTCCAGGGGATCTTCCCGACCCAGGGATTGAACCCGGGTCTCCTGCATTGGAGGCAGACGCTTTAACCTCTGAGCCACCAGGGAAGCCCATATTATGTTTAGCTAGTGAGAAAAATTGTAATTAGGATCAAAAGAGAGGTATACCTTAAGCTGTGTGTGTAGTAAAAGAAGGAATGGGGTCCCCCTTAGAGGGATTCCTGATGCAATACCCCTTTGACGATGACCTTGAAGCATCAGCTAGACGTAGGTAGGTGAGATTGGACAGTGGAGTGGAAAGGGAAAGATTTATTACAGGCAGAAAAAATTAGGTACGAAAAGGCACATAGTCAGGATACTATGGGGGTGGTTTGCAGTAAGGACTTGCCTTGATTCAGCTGGGAATATTGGTTAGGGCCTTAGGTAAGCAGAATTCTAAAATACCAAAGATTTCATTTTCTAATCCTTGGAACCTATGAATATGATGAAACTGCACAATTATGAATACATTACTTTACATGAAAAAAGGGGCTTTGCTACCTTTCAACTTTCACTTTACTTTTTCTGTGGTCTTCAGTCACAGCTGTGGCCTCCAAGCTAGATTTCCAGGGGACTGTTCTTCTCTACATTTCTTCTCAAATATGGACAGAAGCGCCTCTTTCCAAGTGTAGTTTACACAGGCTGGGATTTCAAAATGACTTGGGGAAAAATGAAAAATATATATAGTATAAGCAACATCACCATTTTGGTGTGCAAAGCACACAATTCTGAGTTGCTCACTACAGAGCACTCCACTTTGCATCCTGTCTGGAGTCAAGTGCAGGCACCTACAATTTTCAGGAAATTCTCTACGTCCTGGCCCTCACATCCCTGTGGTCACCATTATCCTAATGCCTTGCCATTTGGGCATGACCCTATGGAGATAAATGTTTGTCTTATAAACATATTGATCTTAATGAATCAATCAGTGTTTTAGGATTTAAAAAACAGTATTTTTTATTGTGTAAAACTTGAAAATAGGTTAAATTATAAGGAAGAAAATTAAAAATCTCATAATCTCTCCATGTATTTAGTTTATATATGGATATATTTTTAAAGTATAGAATATTTGAATATTAGCTCTCTTCTCTTAATTACAGATTAGATAGCTTGATCTTTCTTCCATTGTTAAGATCAGGATCTCAATTTTATAGCCTTACATTGAGAGTCTAAAACATCACTGCATCCACCTGTTAAGCCTCCTATTTCTTACCACAGAAGTGTCACTTTGTTGTTGTTGTTGCTGCTGCTGCTGCTGCTAAGTTGCTTCAGTTGTGTCCGACTCTGTGCGACCCCATAGATGGAAGCCCACCAGGCTCCCCCATCCCTGGGATTCTCCAGGCAAGAACACTGGAGTGGGTTGCCATTTCCTTCTCCAGTGCATGAAGCTGAAAAGTGAAAGTGAAGTTGCTCGGTCAAGTCCGACTCAGCAACCTCATGGACTGCAGCCTACCAGGCTCCTCCGTCCATGGGATTTTCCAAGCAAGAGTGCTGGAGTGGGGTGCCATTGCCTTCTCTGGACTTTGTTGTTACAGGCCTTTAAACAGACAATGTAAGCATGTTTCATTTAGACAGCATGTTTAAGACAGTTGAATTTAAGTACTTCTAAGTAGGAGTGTGTACTGCAAGAATCACACATTCACTTCATCTCTCTAGCTTTTGTGGGCATTTGAGATTGTGACCATCACTTTAAGGAGATCATCTAAAGTAATGAGTAATGTAAAATAACAAAATAGCCAGTCTTCTTATAACGTGAATTACATAAATATATAATAGGAGATTGTTCCCTTCATACAAACCCACTATTCCATTATACATTAAGGAGGAAATAAAAATAAGGGCCCCTTATGGAAGAAGAAAGCCACAACTGTGGTACAGTTATGGTTCACATTGGAAGGCTGAGGAGATGTCATCCTGTACACAATGCCTCCGGAATTCTCTATCAGCTGCTCGGAGAGAAATGAAAGTTTTCATATCCTATAGGTCTGTGTTAAAATACTAATAGTTGTGTGTCGCTCCTAGTGACACACCAAGGCACTGATGTGCACTAATATATTACTGCATATTGATTTATTATATCAATACATGTCATCTGGGATAACAAGGAGGGCTGGAGGAAATGGAACTCGAGATGGAAGAACAAAGGAAGAAAAGGGCCAGATTGTGGTGCACAGTCTGAAGTTATATGCAAGCTGAGTCTCACAGTGAGGGGCTCACACTGAGCTTAAATAATGAAAGGGAAACAACCAGGAATGCTAGAAATAAATCTCACTACACTGTTTTGGTTGAATTCGGTTCTGATTCCCAGGCCTCAACAGTTTGTTCTCCAACCTTTCTGGTCGAAAGAATCCTTATTCCTCCAGTGATGATAACGGTTCCAAAGAACAATCAGATACTCCCCATCCAACCCTCTAGTTCTGAAATATGCCAGAATATTCTTGGTTTGTGCTTGGATGAATAAATGGATGAGGGGAATTAATAACTACTGACTGGAAAATGATTTTTAAATGCAGCCAAAGAGGCATAATTTTCTTTTTTTCTCAAGAGGTCATTCAAAGCAGACAGAAAGACAAATAGATTATCTTTCTTCTAAAGAGACTGTAGCAGGGGTGTCCCATAAGGAGAGTCATTTAAAGCTGTTTGATGTAAAATGTTCTCTTACTGTATATTAGTTAAAAATATTAGAAATATACAATTGAGGTATTTTGTTTCATAGTTTAAAGTTTTTCTGGATTATAGTTTAAGACATAATGTTCTCTTAGGACACTTAAAGAATTTTCAGTGAAACATCTTAAATTAATTATTTTGAATATTTTCATCAAATTGGATTTGGTTATTTCCCTCCAAATTATAAATTAAAAAGAATGTTTTTAGAGCTCTAATTTATGTAATTCTAGCTTAGTTTCCCTTGGGATGAACCTCTATGACTGTCTCTTATACACATCTGGCAGAAAAAATTAGGTACGAAAAGGCACATAGTCAGGATACTATGGGGGTGGTTTGCAGTAAGGACTTGCCTTGATTCAGCTGGGAATATTGGTTAGGGCCTTAGGTAAGCAGAATTCTAAAATACCAAAGATTTCATTTTCTAATCCTTGGAACCTATGAATATGATGAAACTGCACAATTATGAATACATTACTTTACATGAAAAAAGGGGCTTTGCTACCTTTCAACTTTCACTTTACTTTTTCTGTGGTCTTCAGTCACAGCTGTGGCCTCCAAGCTAGATTTCCAGGGGACTGTTCTTCTCTACATTTCTTCTCAAATATGGACAGAAGCGCCTCTTTCCAAGTGTAGTTTACACAGGCTGGGATTTCAAAATGACTTGGGGAAAAATGAAAAATATATATAGTATAAGCAACATCACCATTTTGGTGTGCAAAGCACACAATTCTGAGTTGCTCACTACAGAGCACTCCACTTTGCATCCTGTCTGGAGTCAAGTGCAGGCACCTACAATTTTCAGGAAATTCTCTACGTCCTGGCCCTCACATCCCTGTGGTCACCATTATCCTAATGCCTTGCCATTTGGGCATGACCCTATGGAGATAAATGTTTGTCTTATAAACATATTGATCTTAATGAATCAATCAGTGTTTTAGGATTTAAAAAACAGTATTTTTTATTGTGTAAAACTTGAAAATAGGTTAAATTATAAGGAAGAAAATTAAAAATCTCATAATCTCTCCATGTATTTAGTTTATATATGGATATATTTTTAAAGTATAGAATATTTGAATATTAGCTCTCTTCTCTTAATTACAGATTAGATAGCTTGATCTTTCTACAATGAAATTTGCTTTGAAAATCATCTTTACTCAGGGCTTACTTTCCTAAGAGGTCATATTTTCTGAGTATTAAAAAAAAACTACTATAGAAGTAATATCTATATTCCTGTATCTGAATGTATAATACTATGGAAAGCAAGTATCAATGCACATCATACTAATGAAGTAGCTTGCTTCTGGATAGCAATAATCTGGAATATATTATAGTACATTACAGGAAAAATTCAGCTTAATTCTTTATGTTAAAGAGAGCAACATAGTTTGGAAGGGAGAAAATTTTCCTCTTACCTTTTCATGTGCGTGCCAAGTTGTTTCAGTCATGTCCTACTTTTTGCAACCCTGTGGACCATAGCCTGCCAGGATCCTCTGTCCATGGAATTCTCCAGGCAAGAATACTGGAGTGGGTTGCCGTGCCCTCCTCTGGGGGATCTTCCTGACCCAGGGATCGAACCCACATCTCTTATATCTCCTGCATTGGCAGGTGGGTTCTTTACCACTAGCACCACCTGGGAAGCCCTTACCTCCTCATGTTTACTTCTAAATATCATGACACAGGACAAGTTTGTCATTATGTGTTGGGAACATTATATGAAATAGAGGACTTCTGTTGTGGAGGCTGCCACATGCTCACTCATACTTGCTTCTTCCTTCAGGACACACAGATGTCCTATATATCTTTGTTCTTTTCAGTTTGATGTCTCCAGGCAACTGAATTCTCTCTAATGCCACATGGATAGAGTTGATGTGCCTTTCAGGTCTGGTCCACTGAAAACTCTTGCACTGTTTCCAATTGTTATTCTCTGTGTCAGTTTCCTAGGTGCATGCAGAAAAGTGAGCAAGGGATTTCCAGGCCTTAAGGAAAGATTGAGCCAAGTAATAGGAAAAACTTTGGTTCCTGAATGATCCCGAGCAAGAACTCAAAATTAGACTTTGTAAGAGTGACAGTCGAACTTATATTGTGTACGCCACTGAGATTTGAGGATTTATTTACTAGTTGATTTACTTACCTTAGCTAATACAGCTTAGAACCAAGGATTAGAATCTCTGATATGAAGTTCTGAGATCTCAAATTTTATTTTTTCAGTAAACTTACATTGAAGTTAAGGGAATTGGGTTTTATATGACTGTGGGCAATTTGGTTTTCTCCTTCCAAGTGAAAGCTGGTAAACTTAAACATGTTTTTCATCTCTTGAAGTCAGTAAAAAATTTAAAATATAGAAAACATACACTAGATCTAAACCAGTACCAAAAATTATTTAAGAAAATGAGAAACTCAGTTAAATAAGTTAAATTGAGAGTGAAAAAAAACAGTTTTTTTTTTTAGTAACTTGTATGCAGAGGAATATTAGCCTAAATCCACTGTCTGCCTGTGGTTCAGAGAAGATGAAACAGTTCTTTTATTTATTTACTTTTTAATTTAATTTAAATTTTTTTGCTCTTTATTTTTTATTTATTTATTTTTCTTACTTTACAATACTGTATTGGTTTTGCCATACATTGACATGAATCTGCCATGGGTGTACATGAGTTCTCAATCCTGAACCTTTTTTTAAGGAATCTCCACACTGTTCTCCATAGTGGCTGTACTAGTTTGCATTCCCACCAACAGTGTAAGAGGGTTCCCTTTTCTCCACACCCTCTCCAGCATTTATTGCTTGTAGACTTTTGGATCACAGCCATTCTGACTGGTGTGAAATGGTACCTCATTGTGGTCTTGATTTGCATTTCTCTGATAATGAGTGATGTTGAGCATCTTTTCTTGTGTTTGCTAGCCATCCGTATGTCTTCTTTGGAGAAATGTCTAGGAAGCCCAGAGATAAATCCACACACCTATGGACACCTTATCTTTGACAAAGGAAGCAAGAATATACAATGGATTAAAGACAATCTCTTTAACAAATGGTGCTGGGAAAACTGGTCAACCACTTGTAAAAGAATGAAGCTAGGACACTTTCTAACACCACACACAAAAATAAACTCAAAATGGATTAAAGATCTAAACGTAAGACCAGAAACTATAAAACTCCTAGAGGAGAACATAGGCAAAACACTCTCCAACATAGATCACAGCAGAATCCTCTATGATCCACCTCCCAGAATACTGGAAATAAAAGCAAAAATAAACAAATGGGATCTAATTAAAATTAAAAGCTTCTGCACAACAAAGGAAACTATATGCAAAGTGAAAAGACAGCCTTCTGAATGGGAGAAAATAATAGCAAATGAAGCAACTGACAAACAACTAATCTCAAAAATATACAAGCAACTCATGCAGCTCAATTCCAGAAAAATAAATGACCCAATCACAAACAGTGCTTTTAGAATGCCATTTGATTCTCAGAGCAACCAGAGCAGAGCAAGAAAAGTGAACATTTTCTAGGTATTCCTTAAATAATCGGGATATTTTGCTCCCTAGCATATTAAGTTCCAGGTTTAGTTTCTTTAAAGAGGGGCAAGAACTTAAAGAGAGTTGTGATGAAATCAGAGTGCAGAATCTTTTGCATTTTTGTTCCAATCTTATTCCATTTTATCACTTATACCTAAATTAACTATCTTTTTATAGTGACTTGCCATTATCAAAAATTACTTAACATCAGAAAAAAATGATTTTTTGCATTCATTTTTCATTGGTTTATATAACATTTGTGAAAAATTTGTTTTCACAGTCACAAGGATAGTAAGTTTTATAGCAGAATGATTGATTTTTGGTAACCACCCATGTGGTGGTAGCCGAATTGGGTGGCCATGGCAGAGATTGACTTGTAGCAGTGAGTATTCAGCAGACCACTGTTGGAGAGAGTCTGCTACTTCTTAATGTTATGCTTGGGAAAATGGTCTTTAAGGAAAAGATACAAGGAGAAAATTTCTTAGGAGAGAACACAGGGTGCTGTGAATAGCCATCTCTCCTCTCAAAGGTGTAGGGATGGGGTTGCATTACCTCTTAAGTCTCACATGTAGAGAGGAGGATTTAATGAGACCATTCTAAGAGTGAGGTGTTACTCTTACCTGTGAAATCTCTAAAATGAGTGATACCAGGCATCATGCTGGCAGTTAGCAAAGGAGAGTGACTTCATTTAAAGGCTCACTTTCAGATTTTCTCAGGAGTAGGAAATATTATCCATGAATCAGGTGTGGAGATAAAATTCAACACAAAGAAGGTCCTATAAGGGCAGGCAGCCTAGACTGAGGGATAAAGATTTTTGCAGGAGGAAGCTGAAGTTACTGTTATATTTCTTTGAGCTGAGAAAGGGCTACAGAAAGGATAGAAGATGGCTTAACTGTAAAATCAACTCAGAGTTTTGGACATTTTAAGGTTTGTCCATAAAAGGTTTTGGACATTTTAACATTTCTCTTGGGACTGTTACATCCAAGGACAGGGAAAATCTAGCCACATTAAATAAAATTAAGAGATAGTTGAAGACAAAACAGTTTTTTAATATTATATCCCCAGAATAAGTTGTGTTTCAACTTAATTGCATATAACTTTACACAATACAGCATTAATGCTGGTTTTCAATAATCAAATACATTAAACTGCTCAGAAGAATGATATATACTTAGAAGTCTATCACAGGAATAAACCTATGTTATCTATTTATATTTTCAAAGTTTAATTGTCATGTTACTTTCTTAAAAGTTCAAATATTAACTCATTAGATGTTATGTACAGAATAACCTGAATACTAGCCAAAATAGCCTAAATGAATAAGATAAAACTGTCAACCACTAATATCTAAAATAACTGGTTTGTTTTTCATTTCTAATCCAAGTTTTTTTTTAATCTCTTCATAAAACACACTCTCTTCACCTCTAGTAGCATCATATTTCTTTGAGTCTTATTTTTAGTATGATTATATCTGTTGAACATGTATCATGTCCTGTATTTCATTTAGACACTGAGGCAGAACCTTACTACCATAAAAATCTCATAATGATAACCTTTTTTTCCATTAGCGTCTTAGGATAATCTGTCACTATGTACACTTATTATGTTTAAGTACAATCACAACAACATTAAGACAGTGTTTTATTTTATGAAACATCTGCATCTTCTCATTCACAGTTACTTACTGACTCTTTATTTATTATTTTTTAATTTCCCAGAGGCTATTCATGGTAATTGCCTCTTATTTTCCTAGTAATAAATCCCAATACTTCAATAACCTCATCTTTAAGCCCATTAATTACATCTTCATTAAAAATTTTCTTATCACAGTATGTTTCTTATGTTTGTTCAGATGGCAATTTCTTTTATTTACTTAATAACAGAATAAATTGCTGTTATTCTTCTTAATAATATAATTCCCTATTCTTTTATAACTGACTTTGAGGTTCCATTTTCTTTTTATTACTAGGTGAAGGATCTAAAGTACACTGTTTTCTCTAAGTAGGTTGGACTCAGAATTTGTACAGAGAAAGTGAAGTATGTAAGTCTAAAAAAGTAACATAAAAGGTAGATAATCTTAAATACATATTACTAAATGAAGAAAGCCTTTCTTAAAATCAACATACCCTATAATTTCAAATATATGACATTTTAGAAAAGGAATAATTGTGGAAACAGTAGAAGTATCAGTGGTGTCCAGGGGTTAGGGGTGTGGAATGGATGACTAGGTGGAGCTCAGAGGATTTAGGGAGCAGTGAAAGTATTTTGTATGACTCTTTAATGGTGGATACACATCACTATACTTTTGGCAAAATCCTTAGAACTACAACACCAAGACTGAACCCTAATTTAAACTAAGGACTTTTACTGACTGTGGTATCAAGGTTGGTTTATCTATTGTAATAAATGTACCACTCAGGTAAGGAGATATTAATAGTCAGGAGGGCTATAAATGTGGAAATGGGCATATAAGAATTATCTGTTCTCTCAGCTTTGCCATGAACCTAAAATTGCTCTAAAAATAAATTATATTTAGAATAACTTCTCATTTTAGTAAGTGGAAATTCCATTTACATTCTTGCAATTGCTCAAGAAATCACAACCAAAAAGCCCTAGACCCCTAGCTCTAGAGTCATTCTTGATGTCTATTCTGTTCATATACCATATCCTATTCATCAGCAAATTCCATTGGCTCCATATTTAAGATTTACTGAAAATCCATGTACTTCTCAACCACCTGCACTGTTACCACCACAGTCAAACCACCACAATCTATTGCATGGATTATTATAAAAATATTTTTGAAAAGGTCTTAACTGTTTCACTTTGCCCAGTTCAGTTCAGTTCAGTCACTCAGTCCTGTCCGACTCTTTGTGACCCCATGGACTGCAGCACACCAGGCCTCCTTGTCCTATCTTTTTGCCTTTTCATATTGTTCATGGGGTTCTCAAGGCAAGAATACTGAAGTGGTTTGCCATTCCCTTCTCCAGTGGGCCACATTTCTTCAGAACTCTCCACCATGACCTGTCCATCTTGGGTGGCCCTACACGGCATGGCTCATAGTTTCATTGAGTTAGACAAGCTGTGGTCCATTTACTTTGCCCACCCTTCCCTGCTCCTGCTGCTGCTAAGTCGCGTCAGTCGTGTCCAACTCTGTGCCACCCCATAGATGGCAGCCAACCAGGCTCCCCCGTCCCTGGGATTCTCCAGGCAAGAACACTGGAGTGGGTTGCCATTTCCTTCTCCAATGTATGAAAGTGAAAAGTGAAAGTCAAGTCACTCAGTTGTGTGCGACTCTTCACAACCCCATGGACTGCAGCCTCCTAGGCTCCTCCGTCCATGGGATTTTCCAGGCAAGAGTACTGGAGTGGGGTGCCATTGCCTTCTCCCCACCCTTCCCTAAAAGCCATAAAAGTAGACCTCTTAAAATAGATTCTAGTTGACCAAAAAATTGATAGATGTAAAGAAAACATTTGACAAAGCAAATCATCATTCATCATAAAAACTTTCAACAAACAGAAGAGAACTTCCTTAAGCAGAAAAAATAATTTATAAAAAACCTACTTCATACTTAATGGTGAAACACTGAATGCTTTCCCTCTAAGATTGGGAGTATACAGAGATGTTCCCAGTCACCACTTCCTTTCAACATTATATTGGTGATTCTAGCTGGTGCAGTTAAGCAAGAAAAACAACTAAGTCATTCAGATTGAAAAGGAAGAAATAAACCTCCATTCACAAATACCATAATCTTTTACCTCAAAAATTCTAAAAAATCTATTTTAAAAACTACTAGAATGAATAAATTAGTTCAGTAAGCTTGCAGAATATAAGATCAGTACACACACAAAAAAATCAGTTGTACTTCTACATACTGGCAATAAGCAGTCCTCAAATTAAATTAAGAAAACAATTCCAATACTTAAGCATAAATTTACCTAAAGAAACAGAAGACCTATATACAGAAAACTATAAAACACTGATGATAGAAATCAAAGATGACACAAATGGAAAAATATACCATGTTCATGGATTGAAAGAATCAAGATAGTGAAAATGAGTATACTATCCAAAGCAATCTATAGATTAAACACAACCCCTATCAAGCTACCAATGGTATTTTTTCAGAGGAGTAGAACAATAATTTCACAATTTTTATGGAAATGTAAAAAACTTCTAATAGCCAAAGCAATCTTGAGAAAGAAGAATGGAACTGAAGGAATCAACCTACCTGGCTTCAGACTATACTTACAAAACCACAATCATTGAGACAGTATGGTACTGGCAAAAAGACAGACATATAGATCAATGTAAGAAAATAGAAAGGCCAGAGATAAATCCAGGCACCTATGGACACCTTATCTTTGACAAAGGAGGCAAAAATATGCAGTGGAGAAAAGACAATCTCTTTTACAAGTGGTGCTGGGAAAGCTGATCAACCACCTGTAAAAGAATGAAACTAGAACACTTCCTAACACTATATACAAAAATAAACTCAAAATGGATTAAAGATCTAAATGTAAGACCAGAAATTATAAAACTCTTAGAGGAAAACATAGGCAGTACACTCTCTGACATAAATCACAGGAAGATACTCTATGATCCACCTCCCAGAGTAATGGAAATGAAAACAAAAATAAACAAATGGGACCTAATTAAACTTAACAGCTTTTGCACAATGAAGGAAACTATAAGGAAGGTGAAAAGACAGCCTTCAGAATGGGAGAAAATAACAGCAAATGAAACAACTGACAAAGAATTAATCTTCAAAATATACAAGCAGCTTATGTAACTCAATACCAGAAAAATAAATGACCCAATCAAAAAGTGGGCTAAAGAACTAAACAGACATTTCTCCAAAGAAGACTTACAGGTGGCTAACAAGCACATGAAAAGATGCTCAACATCACTCATTATCAGAGAAATGCAAATCAAAACCACAATGAGGTACCATCTCACACCGGTCAGAATGGCTGCTATCAAAATGTCTACAAACTGTAAATGCTGGAAAGGGTGTGGAGAACAGGAAACCCTCTTACATTGTTGGTGGGAATGAAAACTAGTATGGCAATTATGGAGAACAGCATGGAGATTCCTTAAAAAGCTGGAAATAGAACTGCCATATGACCCCGCAATCCCACTGCTGGGCATACACACCAGGGAAACCAGAACTGAAAGAGACATATGTACCCTAATGTTCATTGCATCACTGTTTACAAGAGCTAGGACATGGAAGCAACCTAGATGTCCATCACCAGATGAATGGACAAGGAAGTTGTGGTACATATACACAATGGAATATTACTCAGCTATAAAAAGAATGCATTTGAGTCAGTTCTAATGAGGTGGATGAAACTGGAGCCTATTATACAAAGTGAAATAAGTCAGAAAGAGAAACACCAGTACAGTATATTAACACATACATATGGAATTTAGAAAGATGGTAATGATGACCCTATATGCCAGACAGCAATAGAGACTCAGATGTAAAGAACAGACTTCTGAATTCTGTGGGAGAAGGCGAAGAGAGTAACATTGAAACATGTCCATTACCATATGTAAAACAAATGACCAGTGCAAGTTCAATGCATGAAGCAGAGCACTCAAAGCCAGTGCTCTGGGACAACCCAGAGAGATGGGGTGGGGAGGGAGAGGGATGGGGAGACACATGTACACCATGGCTGATTCATGTCGATGCATGGCAAAACCCACCACAATATTGTAATTAGCCTCCAATTAAAATAAATTTAGAAAAAGAAAACAATTCCATTTGTAGTTGAATCAAAATATGACTGTGTCATATTTCAGTTCAGAAACCTTTAACAGTTTCTTTCCATTCATAGAGTAAAATTCCAGTGTGCTCATCATGTCTTGTAAGGCTCAGCAGTGATCTTATTTCCAGCTACTTCTCTGACAGCATCTCTCTCATTCACTCTGCTTCAATCCTATTGACATCTTTTCTGTTCCTCAAGTATGGCAAGTATGCTGCATGGAACTCCTGCTTCTCAGATAATTGCATGGTCTGCTTCTTCACTTCTTTCTGCTACTTCATCTTTGCTCAAATATTAACGTATTAGGATCTCTCTCATCACAGACATAAAACAATACTCTTACCTCCATTCTCATTACTCTCTATCCCCTTATTTTTCTGTATATACATGCACATACACACATACACTCTTATTGTGCTACAGTATTTCACTTTGAAAACCTTGAAGATAATAGAAAAGCTGCAAGAAGAGTCATTCAATACCTTATACTGCGTGCATTTCCCAAGATCACGATCATTCTCTTTGTCATGGGGATTTAATCTCTGCGTAGGGAAGATCCCCTGGAGAAGGAATATACCTACCAACTCCAATATTCTTGCCAGGAAAATCCCCTGGACAGAAGAACCTGGCAGGCTACAGTCCATGGGGTCACAGAAGTGTCAGACATGACTTAGCAACTGAACAAGAAAAATTATATTGGTCCATTGCTATTATCTAATCGTTAGTCCATATTTAAATTACTCAGTTGTCCCAATAGCTTTATGTATATCTGTTTTTTCCTTCAATCTATGATCTCAGCAAGAACCACACATTACATTTTATTATATCCTTTATTCATCTTTAATCTAGAACAGTTTCCCAGATTTTTTTTCTTTCACTTTATTAAGAATTTTGAAAATACCCTTTAATTTTAATGTATTTAATTATTTTCTCACAATTAGGGTCCAGGTTAAGAGTTTTGGCACGAATATCACATTGGTGGGGCTTCCCTGGTGGCTCAGCATTAAAGAATCCACCTGCCAATGCAGGAGATCCAGGTTTAATCCCTGGGGGGTGGAGGGGAGATCCCCTGGAGAAACAAATATATACTGATTCCAGTATTCTTGCCTGGGAAATCCTATGGACAGAGGAGCCTGGCAGGCTATGGTCCATGAGGTCACAAAAGAGTTGGACGTGACTTAGTGACTAAACAACAACAATAACAAGGAATCACACCAATAAATACCTCTGTCTCAACCACGGAGGATGTGATGCTGCCTGGCTTTCCACACTTTCTTGCTTGTTTATCTTTCTCTCTATTAGACTATAAACTCTATAAAAGCTAAAAGTGTGCATTCTTTGTTCACTCTTTCATCCCTAGATCTCATGGATGTTTGGTTAATATTTGTTGAATGAATGAGTACATCCACAACCCACCAGATTTTTCTCCAGCAGAACAGCTGACCGCCCTAGATTGCCATTAGGGAGTAGGTCCACTGACTCAGTATTCCACATACAGAGATGGCTGAGATGTCCCAGAATAGGGGGCTGCCTCAGAATTTGGGATATCCATTTAGACAAACATTATTAATCATGTTTCCAAACATATGTATTATCTATTCATTTACACATTACATCCATATGCTACTCTTCTATTCTAGGTGCATACTAAATGTATACATAAAAGGATTTTTTATGAGTTAAAAAATAAATGTAAGAAGAAGTTGTGTTGTTTTCTTTCCAGACCCCAGTGGCTTGTTTCCCCATTCCTGGGCTGGGGGAAGGTGGGGGGGTTGGTCCACAAACTTCCTTTTTGAAGAACACTATTTTTATCTTTCCTTGAGCAGACAAGTTTTAGTGTTCTGAGTGACCTTAGGAGTCTCTTCACTGTTTAGAATCTTGAAAAGGGTCACACAATTCTTAGCTGATTTTTGGACAGACAGTCATATGTTGCCTTGTCCTGTTAAATTCCAGTTGTGTCTTTTGAGGCCTACCTGAGAGACTCCTGAAAATTGCTTAAGCTTGATAATATTTAAGATAAAGTTGCTCAAAATCCCAATTTTTGACTTCTAGACACTCAGCCAGGAAATTTCTTTAGTTCTTGGAAAATGGTAAATTCTCAGAGGATAGCCCTTCCAGACCAGGCTTTAAATGATGCAGCTCAAAATGTTACTAGGAATCTGAATCATCTAGCATGCCTTTGAAAATCAGTCCCATAATTATCTGAAGGGATCCTTTAATTAAATCCATGTTTCAGGATGCTTAATCCAAACTGAAACATTCCAGAAGTGTACTTACCGAAAATAATATATTGTGACTGTTTAAACCCCTGGTGCTTTAAATCAGCTACATTAAAGTTGGTCCTCTAGTATCAGGGTCTTTGTTCCCAATTCAAAGTCTCATTTAAGAAGGATAACTTCCCAAAGTATAATATCAATTCATGTTACTGTTTCTTTACAATTTTTTTTTTTTTGGCCTGTTATGTCCGTATGTACCCTCCTTTCCTTATAATATTACATTAAATAGATTTATCTTCAAGGCCTTAGATGTTTACATTGTCATTGTTTAAAAGTTACTCTTCACCATAGTCCTGTGATTTAGGGCACTGTTGCTTAATGAATAATCAAATCACCTTTGAAGCTGCAAACACCAAGTCTTCCAGAACAATTAAGTGTCTTTTGTGAAACACAGATTTTCTGGGAAAGTATAATTTTGCTTCATCTCCTGAATCATGTATCCTTCAGTGGTCTCAGTGTTATTTACAGTGGGGTTGGGTGTCCAGTGAATGCATCACACCATTTGTTTAAATTAAGAAAATTGCTTCTTAGTGTTTTTATTTGTTAACATTTTTACAATAAAGGGAGCTTTACATTTTGAGACTTCAAAAAGCTTTGATGATATACATTTACTTCAAATGAGTGTACAACTCCTAAGGGGACAAAAAGTCCAGTCGGTGTTATAAATTATGCTTGGCAAATGTTATTGGAGAACATTTAAGATATTTTAGCAATAATTCCACTCAATCTTTTATTTGGGACACGTTGTCATTTTCCTTGTGAGCCTGTGAGTGATTAAAGGTCTTTTGGCCCATCTCATTAGGCAGAAATTGTTGACTCTATAAACAAGACATCTTAAAAGACTAATGTCCAGAGAGTTATAAGCAGAAAATAAAAAAATAAGAAGCCATGAATTTAAAAGCATAACAGATACACTCATATTTTTTAATGTATAATCAGTAGCTGTGGTCATTGGCATCTGCTCTGGGTGTGCAGTATTAAACTTTACAGTTTTCTAAGCATCTCAGGTACCATTTTATACCATTCAGTTGTGTCCAGCTTTCCATTATTGCTGGCAGTACATCCTTTGGAATGTCTGCTCTACTTAGGGAATGATCTGGTGCCAGCCTTTCATGGAGAAAGAGACAAAAAAAAAATCTGTAATTTAAATAAAAAATTGTGGTATAATAATGTTGGCAAGGAGGCACATGTCTTTAAAATCTTCATATCCTGAACAAAACTCCATTTCAGAAGGGTGGAGTTTTCCCAAAACATTTAAAATGATAAGGATTCTTGAGAAAGATACCTTCCCTTAGCCTCAGTGAGAAGTTACTTGGATTCTAAGTCAGTAAAACATCTTAGAGACATCTAAGCATGTACTTTTAAAATTAAAAGCTGGCCTTGCTCAAAGTAAACTGAGACAGAAATGATCTTGGATATATTTTCCATAGAAGCACCTGCTTTGGGTACAACCACACATAGAAGGATTTTGGCACAATAAACTGTCTAACCTATTCAAGGGATGATATTTTGGATACTGTTCATGGCACCTTTTAAAGGCAATTTTTAGTGTTCTGTCTAGACTTATGTTCCAAGGTCAGCACACAGTGTTAGAAAACCTTTGTTAGTTGAAATCAGAGAAGAGACGAGGAAATTAAAATTAAAGCCTCACCCTCTTTAATGAGACTATGCCTCAGCCTACAGGGATTCTGGGGAGAACACCACTGTAAGAGGCCAAATACATCAATATGAGCCAAAAGGATTGCCTTTGTGACCAGGATTACCTTCCTAATATTACCTTGTAATACACTTTAAAATCTAAAATATATATATTTTTAGCTTTTATGATTAAAACATAGGAGGATGACTCAGGTCACTTGACAGAATTATATTACAGTTATTCTATGTGTGCATGTATGCTAAGTCACTTCGGTGTGTCTGACTCTCTGTGACCCCATGGACTATAGTCCACCAGGCTCCTCTGTCCATGGGATTCTCTAGGCAAGAATACTAGAGTGGCTTGCTCTGCCCTTCTCCAGGGGATCTTCTTGACCCAGGGATTGAATCCGTGTCTCTTAGCATTTCCTGCATTGGCCAGCGGGTTCTTTTCCACTAGTGCTACCTGGGAAATTATTCTATATTGTTCATGAAATATGTGTGTATCTTTTTTCTGGTGATATAAATATCTTTTCAGCTTATTACTTTTTTATTCACTAATAATGGAAACAACCTTGCAAAACACATTACTCTATGGGATACTTGAGATACTAAAGATGTTAATTGTATCCCTTGACATTATTGTGTCTTGTCACTTGGTGACCATGAGTAATCCCTAGAAGGTCCCCCCCCCCCCCCCCCCCCCCCCCCCCCCCCGCCCTCCCCCCCCCCCCCCCCCCCCCCCCCCCCCCCCCCCCCCCCCCCCCCCCCCCCCCCCCCCCCCCCCCCCCCCCCCCCCCCCCCCCC
>SJYT01048169.1:106390-150721 GCA_006410635.1 Cephalophus harveyi | reverse complement strand
CCGCCCCGACTCCCCAGAATGGAGTTCTACATGAGCAGTGTGTATCTAACACAGTCAAGCTATAACCTTTCAACTCTGCAATTAGAAAGTTGGAGCCTGAAATAAACTTTCTGTTTCTGGTTCTTAAGACAAGCCTAACAGATACTAATGTGAAAAGCAAAATCTAAATGAAAAAATTTTATGCCATTAAGAAGCATTACATTTAAGTTGTTTCCCTGATATTTAAAACAATACTGATTATCTATAATCACTCAAAGTACTGGTCATGTACTTTACTTGTTACCTGATTTAACTGTTTCTCCAACCCCATTTTACCTATGAGTGTCCTTAAGCTAAGAGTTGTTAAGTACCTTTGCAAAGAACATCCAGCTAATTCAGTTCAGTTCAGTTCAGTTGCTCAGTAATGTCCAACTCTTTGCGACCCCATGGACAGCCGCACACCGGACTTCCCTGTCCATCACCAACTCCCGGAGCTTGCTCAAACTCAGGTCCCTCAAGTCGGTGATGCCTTCCAACCATCTCATCCACTGTCGCCCCCTTCTCCTCTTGCCTTCAGTCTTTCCCAACATCAGGGTCTTTTCCAGTGAGTCAGTTCTTTGCATCAGGTGGCCAAATTACTGGAGCTTCAGCTTCAACATCAGTCCTTCCAATGAATATACAGGATTGATTTCCTGTACGATTGACTGGTTTGATCTCCTTGCTGTCCAAGGGACTCTCAAGAGTCTTCTCCAACCACACAGTTCAAAAGCATCCAGCTAATTAGTGCCCACTAAATATTAAGTATTAGACTTGAATCCAAATTTAACTAGCTCCAAACTAAAAGTCATACTTCTGAATTATGGTGCTATGCTACCTATACTGTGTTTCTTATATTTCCTTTGACATTATGGGGGAAAGTTTATATTCCTCTATATCAGGTGCTTTTTTAACTCTAAAAGCAAATGCAAAATTATACATATATGTAGATATATGCATTTCTTCTAGAATCATGGAACATAATTTCTATCAGGTTTTCCAGCTTATCTGTTACTTAAAAATGAAAAACACTGATATAGCAGCATTTTAGTAACTAGCAAAGAATCATCCCTTAAACAAAAAATCAAGTACATCACTAGGCTGTTCAAAGAATATGTAATGTGAATGCGAATTACACGTTGACGTGTTTAAGAAAAATGTGTGGTTTGTTTCTACTCTCATTTATACCAATAATGTTTTGTAATTTGTTACAGTTATGGTTCTCTTCAAATTTTAGATTTAGATTATGTCAACCAAAAAGAAACTTTGTTCCAAATTAGAAGTGATGGAAAATACATTAATTTATGTGCAGCATGTTACTGGGAGACATATTTTCTTCATGTTGTATACATTAGCTTAAGGGGAAAACTTGTTTAGAGAGGCATAGCATTGCACAGAGAAAACTGATGAAACCAAATGAAAATAATGGATAAATCACGAGTGTTTCTGTTATAAGCCAGATATATCAAAAGTAGTTACTATTTCTTTAGTAATGACAATTAGGGAGAAAATAAAGTTAGGTTATATACAGATTATTGTAATTGATGTTTAGGGGTGATAATATGCTATTTTTATGATTTATGTAAATTAACACTGGCATTATATTTCTTGTTCCAGTCAACTTATACCTACAAGACTTAATCCCTTCTCACTGTAATCATGATCTCCACTTTCTTCTATACCTTCAGATGCTTTTTATGTCAGTACATAAGCATGATATAATCTTTCCCATCATATGACACTTGCCTTAATAAGTCTTTCAAGCTCTTTCCCCTTCCTTTCTTATCCATTATGAATCTGACTCATTATTGCAGTGCTCATGGCTAGGGTTATTCATTACTTCCTCAAAGCTGTCTTCTATTGTCAATTTTTAGACTGACTCTTAAATAGTGGCTTAGAAAAATTTGATACTATTAAACATGCTTTCCTTACAATTCTCTCTCTCTCTCTCTTTTTTCTGTACCAATACTTTTTCATGGCACATCTTCAAGTTTGATCTTTCTTCCGTTTTAGTCTCTTGTCATGGGCTGCTTTTCTTTGGCCAACTCCTTAAATGTTGGTGTTCTTCAGGATTCTGTTGCTAACCTTTGTCTTTTTTCATTCTATATTTGCCTCTTCTGCCCTGACGCGTTATTCAAAACCACCTAAATTATGAAGACTTTTTTTTTTTAAATAAAGAAGATCATTTTGTAATAATAAGGGAATAAATTCATCAAGAGGATATAAAAATCCCCAATATTTATGCATCTAAAAGAGTTCAATATTTGATATGCAAAAATGGATAGAACTGTAAGTAGAAATAGGTAAATATATTATTTTAGTTGGAAATTTTAAGTCTTTCTTATTAATTAATATAATAGATGAAAAATTTGTGTGTAGAAGACTTCACCCAACTTGACTTAGACACTGATATTTATAAAACAACTCACTGAATAACAGTAGACCACAGATTATTTTCATGTACACACTGACAATTCATCAAGGTAGTCAATGTGATGCATTATGAAACAAATCTCAACAAATTTAGAAGGATTGAAATCACAAAGAGAATATTCTCTGATCAAAGCAGAATTGTTAGAAATCAATAACAAAAAAATTTGGAAAATTCTCAAATATTTGAAAAATAAACAATACACCTTTAAATAAGCTTTTGAGCAAAGAAGTTACAAAGGAAATTAAAAAGTATTTTGAACTGAATGAAAATAAAAATGCAACATGAAAATTTATGGATTGCTTTAAAGTAGTTAGAAAAAATGTAGTTTTAAACGCTTAGCAAAGGAGATATATCTAAAATCTATCATCTAGACTTCTACCTTAAAAAGCACAAAAAGAGGGAAAATTAGATCAAAAGTAACTCATGTACACCCATGGCGGATTCATGTCAATGTATGGCAAAACCAATACAGTATTTAAAAAAAAAAAAAAAGTAATGAAAAATCAATGAAGTAGAAATTGAGAAAAGTAGAGAAATTAAATGAAACTCAAAGCTGGTTCTTTGATAAAAAATCGGTGAAGGTGATAAACTGCTAGACTGAACAAGAAAGAGAAGACACAAATTACCAGTATCATACATGAAAAAGGAGACATCAAGATGTATCTTACATTACAAAAAGAAAAAATGCAGCAGTACCATACACAACTTTATACAACAAATGGAGCAACTTAAATGAAATGGAAAAAAATTCTTAATCCAATTACAAAAACTAATATAAGAGAAATAGGAAATCTAAACATTTTGGTATTTATCTAAAATATGGAATTCATAACTCAAAATTTTTCAGCATGCACACACATAACTCTAGGAAAGATGACTTCACTAGTTAATTCTACCAAATATTTAAAAAGAAACTGTACCAATCCTATTAGGACTGTGTGAAGCAGTAAAGAAGTTGGGAGTACTTCCCAACTCATTTTATGAGTTCAACATTACTCTGTGTCCAAAACTAGATATTATTAAAAGAACAGAAAACAGTAGACAAATATCTCTCCTGAACTTAAGTATAAATATGCTTAATGAAAACAAAGTATACCAGATAATATATAAAAAGAACAATATATTAATATAATGGTCATGTAGAGTGTATTCCAGGAACCCCAGATTAATTTAGCTTTCAATCAATATAATTCATCATATTAAGAACATTAAGGAAAAAGTCCTGACCATATCAATAAATTCTACTTGGAAATATATTTGACAAAATTCAATACTCATTCACATTAAAAACTCTGAGCAGACTGAGGATAGAAAGGAGGTTCCTTTAAGTATGTGAGATGATACGTTAATTAGCTTGACTATAATAATGATTTTACTGTATATCAAATCATAATGTATTCCTTAAATATATACAGGTTTTCTTAATGTATATCTATATCTATATATTTAAATCTACCAGGCTAATAGGTAGAGGGTGTATCTCATTTTAATTTTTAAAATTTATGCTAGTGAAAACAGTTTTTTATATATATTGGCCATTTGCATTTCTTTCTATGAAATGTCTCCTCATATGCTTTATTTTGTTTCTATTGAGTTATTCGTATTTGTCATCTGGATTTATAAAAGCTCTTTATATTAAAAGCTTATATCCTTTTCTGTCATAAAAGGAACTTGCTCATCTATCTCATCTAAGAAAAACTTAAAGCTAACATCACATATTTTAGTAAAAAACTGAAAGTTTTTCCGTAAGATCAGGAAATGGCAAGTAGGTTTGTTCTCAAGACATCAGCTCACATTGTACTGTAGATTCTAGCCAATGTAATTAAAGGACAAATAAGTAACAGGCATACAGATTGGGAGGGAAGATTACATAGATAACCCACAGGAATCTACCAAGAAAAAAAAAAAAGAGCTACTATAACTATTCAGTGCATTTGGCAGAGTTGTAGAATATAAGCTCAAATTGCAAAAAAAATCAGCATATTCCGATATACTAGCAATGAAAAAACAGAAATGAAAACTTAAAAAAAATTAAACTATAAAATATTTAGGGAAAAACATAATAGCATATGTACAAACCTGCACAATGGAGAATATGCCAAAAAAACCCTTAGAGAACTTTTTGACACCTAAATACGTGTGGGTCTTAGGAAGCATCACTATGAACAAAGCTAGTGGAGGTGATGGAATTCCAGTTGAGCTATTTCAAATCCTAAGAGATGATGTTCCAAAATCATTGCAGATGGTGATTGCAGCCATTAAATTAAAAGACGTTTACTCTTTGGAAGAAAAGTTATGACCAACCTAGACAGCATATTAAAAAGCAGAGACATTACTTTGTCAACAAAGGTCCGTCTAGTCAAGGCTATGGTTTTTTCAGTAGTCATGTATCTATGTGAGAATTGGACTGTGAAGAAAGCTGAGCACCGAAGAATTGATGCTTTTGAACTGTGGTGTTGGAGAAGACTTTTGAGAGTTCCTTGGACTGCAAGGAGATCAACCAGTCCTTTCTAAAGGAGATCAGTCCTGGGTGTTCATTGGTGGGACTGATGTTGAAGCTGAAACTCCAATACTTTTGCCACCTGACTAATTTGAAAAGACACTGATGCTGGGAAAGATTGAGAGCGGGAGGAGAAGGGGATGACAGAGGATGAGATAGTTGGATGGCATCACTGACTCAATGGACATGAGTTTGGGCAAACTCTGGGAGTTAGTGATGGACAGGGAGGCTTGGCGTGCTGTGGTTCATGGGGTCGCAAAGAGTCAGATACGACTGAGCGACTGAACTGAACTGAACTGAAATACATGTAGCAATATACCATGTTCATGAAATGGAAGATTCAGCTGATAAAATGTTAGTTTTCTTTAAATTGATCTATAGATTTCATGTGTTGCTGTTCAGTCCCTAAGTCTCATCTGACTCTTTGCCACCCAAAGGACTGCAGCATAACAGGCTCCTCTGTCCTCCATTATTTCTCGGAGTTTGCTCAGATTCATGTGCATTGAGTCAGTGATGCTATCTGACTATCTCATTCTCTGCTGCCCTCTTCTCTTTGCCTTCTATCTTTCCCAGCATCAGTCAACTTTCTAATGAGTTTGCTCTTTGGATCAGGCGGCCAAAGTATTGGAGCTTCAGCTTCAGCAGAAGTCCTTCCAATGAATATTCAGATTTAATTTCCTTTCAGATGGACTGGTTTGATCTCCTTGCTGTGCAAGAGATTCTCAAGAGTTTCTTCAGCACCACAGTTTGAGAGCATCAATTCTTTAGTGCTCAGCCTTCTTTATGGTCCAAGCTCTCATATCTGTACATGACTACTGGAAAAACCATAGCTATCCCTGGTGGCTCAGAGGTTAAAGCATCTGCCCGCAATGTGGGAGACCCGGGTTCGATCCCTGGTTCAGGAAGATCCCCTGGAGAAGGAAATGGCAACCCACTCTAGTATTTTTGCCTGGAGAATCTCACGGATGGAGGAGCCTGGTAGGCTACAGTCCACGGGGTCGCAAAGTGTCAGACACAACTGAGTGGACTTCACTTGACTATACAAACTTCTGTCAGCAAAGTGATGGCTCTGCTTTTAATATGCTGTCTAGGTTTGTCATAGCTTTCCTTCTAAAGACTAAACATCATTTAATTTCATGGCTGCAGTTACTTTCTGCGTGATTTTGGAGCCCAAAGGAAAAAAATCTGTCACTGCTTCCACTTTCCCCCTTCTATTTGCCCTGAAATGATGGGACTAGATACCATGATTTTAGTTTTTTTAATGTTGAGTTTCAAGCCAGATTTTTCACTCTCTTTCACCCTCATCAAGAGGCTCTTTAGTTCCTCTTCACTTTTGGCCATTAGAATGGTATCATCTGCATATCTAAGGTTGTTGCTATTTCTCCTAGAAATCTTGATTCTAGCTTGTGATTCATCTAGCCCAGCATTTCACATGATGTACTTTGCATAGAAGTTAGATAAGCAGGGTGACAATATACAGCTTCGGAGAAGGCAATGGCACCCCACTCCAGTACTCTTGCCTGGAAAATCCCATAGACGGAGGAGCCTGGTGGGCTGCAGTCCATGGGGTCGCTAAGAGTCGGACACGACTGAGCGACTTCACTTTCACTTCTCACTTTCGTGCATTGGAGAAGGAAATGGCAACCCACTCCAGTGTTCTTGCCTGGAGAATCCCAGGGACTGGGGAGCCTGGTGGGCTACCGTCTATGGGGTCGCACAGAGTCGGACACGACTGAAGCGACTTAGCAGCAGCAGCAATATACAGCTTTGATATACTCCTTTCCAAATTTTGTGCCAGTCTATTGTTTCATGTCTGTTTATACCTGTTGCTTCTTGACCTGCATACAAGTTTCTTAGGAGGTGGTCTGGTATTCCCATCTCCTTAAGAATTTTTCACAATTTGTTGTGATCCACACAATCAAAAGCTTTAGCATAGTCAGTGAGGCAGAAGTAGATATTTTTTTTTGGCATTCCCTTGTTTTCTCTGTGTCTAATGGATGTTGGCAATTTGATCTCTGGTCCCTCTGCATTTTCTAAACCCAGCTTGTACATCTGCAAGTTCTCAGTTTACATACTGCTGAATCCTAGCTTGAAGAATTTTGAACATAACCTTGCTAGCATGTGAAATGAGCACAGTTGTACGGTAGTTTGAACAGTCTTTGGCTTTGCCCTTCTTTGGGATTGGAATGAAAACTGACCTTTTCTAGTCCTGCGGCCACTGCCAAGTTTTCCAAATTTGCTGATAGACCAAAATTCTAGTAGAATATTTTTGTTAGAAATTGACAATCTGATTCTGTCATTTATATGAAAATGTAAAACGACTAGATTAACCAAAACAATTTTGAAAATTAAGGACAAAATTGGAGGACTGATTTCAAGACATTATAAAACTGAAGTTATCGAGGAAGAGTGGTATATTAGTATTAGAATAGTCATATAGATCAATAGAATAGATGAGTAATTTCAGAAGGATCTGCCCATATGTGCTTATTCTATTTTTGTATAAGATTCCAATGTAATTCAAAAGGGGGAAAAGGTCCTCTCAATTAATGATGAACTGAATTTCCATTTTAGAAGAATAATTAATTGTAAGCCTTAACTTGATGTTTTTGAATTTTGGTGCTGGAAAAGACTCTTGAGAATCCTTTGGACAACAAGGAGATCAAACCAGTCAATCCTAAAGGAAATCAGTCCTGAATATTCTTTGGAAGGACTGATGCTGAAGTGAAGCTCCAATACTTTTGCCACCTGATGCAAGGTGCTGACTCACTGAAAAAGACCCTGATGTTGGGAAAATTAAGGACAGAAGCAGAGGGAGGAGACAAAGGGTGAGATGGTCTGATACCATCACCAACTCAATGGAACTTGAATTTGGGAAAACTCCAGGAGATAGTGGAGGATAGAGGATCCTGGAGTACTTCAGTCCATGGAGTGGCAAAGAGTTGGACGTGATTTAGCTACTGAACAACAACAATGCCTTACTTCATTCCATACTCAAAAACAACTCAGAATGGATCTATTCTTAAAAGGATATAGTGGTTTTAAACATATCTGTGAAGTTAATGTCCCTTCAAAATGCTGCTGCTGCTGCTAAGTCACTCAGTCGTGTCTAACTCTGTGCGACCCCACAGACGGCAGCCCACCAGGCTCCCCCATCCCTGGGATTCTTCAGGCAAGAACACTGGAGTGGATTGCCATTTTCTTCTCCAATGCATGAAAGTAAAAGTGAAGTCACTCAGTCGTGTCCGACTCTTAGTGACCCCACGGACTGCAGCCTACCAGGCTCCTCCATCCATAGTATTTTCCAGACAAGAGTACTGGAGTGGGGTGCCATTGCCTTCTCCGCTTCAAAATGCTAAGTCTTCTTAAATATAGGCCATCTTTGAATATGACTAGCCTTAGCAACTGAAGAAGGCGATGGCATCCCACTCCAGTACTCTTGCCTGGAAAATCCCATGGATGGAGGAGCCTGGTAGGCTGCAGTCCATGGGGTTGCGAAGAGTCGGACATGACTGAGTGACTTCACTTTCACTTTCATGCATTGGAGAAGAAAATGGCAATCCACTCCAGTGTTCTTGCCTGAAGAACCCCAGGGATGAGGGAGCCTGGTGGGCTGCCGTCTACGGGGTCGCACAGAGTCGGACACGACTGAAGCAACTTAGCAGCAGCAGCAGCCTTAGCAACTTACTTTAAGAAGAGAATGTAGGTGACTACCTGACTTTGGAGTCAAGGTCATAAGAAGTGTGACATCTTTCTGGATGTTGTTTTTCTTGATGTTGTTCATGATGCTGTTTGAACTCAGCCACCATATTGTGAGGAAGTCCAGGCCACATGTAGCTGTTCTGGTGAATAACCTCAGCTATGATCCCAACTGACAGATAATATAAACCACCAGGTATGTGAGTGAACAAGCCTTCAGACGATTTTCACTCCTGGCCTTCAAGCTGCCCCAGCTGACACTGAGGAGAGCAGATACAAGTGCTTCTCACCAATCTTGGCTAATATTGTAGTTTCATGAGCTAAATGAATACTGTTGTTCAAAGCCACTAAATTGTGGTATGTTTTGTTATGCAGTAAAAGACAACTAGAACAATGTAAAAGCTATAGAACTTTAAAAAGGAAAACATAGGAAAATATTCATGGCTAGGGTTATGCAGTTTTCTTAAAGTGAAACCAAAACATAAACCACACGAGAATAATATTGATAAATTGTTCATCAACAAAATTAAAGGACTTCAACTCTTCTAAAGATCCTATAAAGAAAATAAAAGGAAAAAATTCGTAGTGAACAATTATTGATGTTTTCTAGATATTGAAGGTAGTAGATTTTTTTTTTTTATGTATAGGGACTTCCATTAAACTTGAATTTTTATCAGATATATAAGTCCACCTAAGGATAGTCCTGCTGCTGCTGCTGCTGCTAAGTCGCTTCAGTCGTGTCCGACTCTGTGCGACCCCATAGACGGCAGCCCAACAGGCTCCCCCGTCCCTGGGATTCTCCAGGCAAGAACACTGGAGTGGGTTGCCATTTCCTTCTCCATTGTGTGAAAGCGAAAAGTGAAAGTGAAGTCGCTCACTCGCGACCGACTCCTAGCGACCCCATGGACTGCAGCCTACCAGGCTCCTCCATCCATGGGATTTTCTAGGCAAGAGTACTGGAGTGGCTTGCTATTGCCTTCTCCGAAGGATAGTCCTGGATATTTATAAATAAAAATTTTCCAGAATTTAGAAAAAGTGTACCAATAGAATCAATTTATGTTATTTTAATTTGTTTATTCTTGGCTGCACTGGGTCTTCATTGCTGCACGTGGGCTTTCTCTAGGTGCAGTGAGTGGAGGCTGCTCTCTAGTTGCAGTGCAGGGGCTTTTCATTGCAGTGGCTTCTCGCTGCAGAGCACAGGCTCTAGGGGGTGTGGGCTTCAGTAACTGTGGCATGTGGACTTCCCGGCTCTAGAGCGCAGGCTCAGCAGGCGTGGCGCATGGGCTTAGTTGCTCCACAGCGTGTGAGATCTTCCCAGATTCTTTATCACTGAAACATCAAGGAAGTCCACAGTCAACTCTTTTAAACTCAGCTTTCTCAAATACAGATAGAGCAGTCTCTTTATTGTCTACAGGGAACTGATAAGCATGAATGAAAGAAGTATTTTATTTTCCTCTGGGGAAAATATACACATTAATAAAAAAAATTTATATGCTTTTTTCAGTAAATAGTCTGGAATAGAATTTCTATCCTTGACGACAACCCGGTCTCCAGAGTATATTCCTCTACTGTAAACCTCAGTTGAAGGACTAATTTACATAACTCATGGATCAGAATTTCTATAGAGAATTGTGAGAGCCTCCTATAAGAGCCGGGCAAAAAATTCAAATCAATTCCAAATGTTTTAGGCTTCAGTTAGTGTTTATCTTGAATTTGTATTCATTACTGAGAAGAATTGGCTGTGTATACATAAAAAATAGTATCTCAAGTGTCTAAATTTTGAAATATATGTGCTTTGTGACTGTTGACAGGCTAGTCTAATGGCATTTTGAATTATGTTTTTATTACATCCTTTTATTAAGAACTGTTTAAGTTTACATTTCATTATTAGTTAAGCATTTCATGTTCATGGTTAATATATGTTTACGTTAATATAATGTTTACTTTTCTAGGGGTCGAGAGGAATCATTTCTATCCAGATGAAAACGATAAATGACTATTTACATGAACATGGAAATAAAGGGAAAGTGAAAAATTTTACTTGGTTCTTGAAATTTTGGGGAAAAGAGCATCTGTGTTTAGCTAAAAAGTCTTTTAAGTGGAATGATTTGTGGAATGAATCCCTACAAAACCAGTAACTTCAAACACAGAGGTCAGATGAGAAGAAACGATACATAGTGTTTTTAGGTTGATGGCGCACAAAAACCTCACATTCCATGTATCTGAAATATATTTCTCCAAATTAGTTCTTGTTATGGTATTCTAGACCCACAATATATACTAGTACATAAATCTAGAATTTATGCTAATCCTGTCCTTTTACTCACCTTCCAAATTTAATTGGTTGCTGTCTTGTAATTTTACCTTCAAAATTAGTCTTGAATGTAACTTTTCCTCTTTGTCAAGCTCTTCTCTTTCCTTCTGAGTTATAATAAGACTTTCTGAATAAATTCCCTAACAGTAACCTTAAATCTATCAGGCCAGGCTGCTAACATAAATAATGAGCAATTTGAAGGCTGTGGCAACAAGAGAGTTTAAGCCCTATTTAAACACAGCAGTTGCTAATCAACCTCACTGATTGTTACCATGAGGGACTATGGCAAAGTCTTGAGTTTAGCAAATCCATTCATTTTCCCAGGAACTGCATACTCCTAAACACACACACACATATACACACTCACCAGTTGGCAATGGGTGGGGGGCGAGGAAGGGAAAGAGAGAGTGAGGGAGAGGGGAGAAAGAGAGAGAGAGAAACACCCATAGTATAAGGAAGCTCATTAGTACAAAATGGCAACTGTGCTTCCCTGGAAGCACTGTTCATTCTCTATCATGTCCTATGCCTCAAAATGTTGACCTTTATATACTATATCCTTGAGATCCCTTGGGTTTGTCTAATGAAAGATATAAATAGACAATCAGAGTGAGAAGAAGAAAGTGAGATCAAGGTATTTATTTCCTTGGAACCTCCCTGCATATGTGTCTATGTCCCTATTCCATTCTGGCTGCGTCTCTGTTCTAAAGCCCTCAGCTTCTGTCAAGTATCTCTCACCACACACTTTTCTGAGCTCCAATGACTACTACTTTAGCTGTTCTGAAGGCTTTTGCCAGTCTTAGTAGCTGAGAGTCAGGGTGGTGTGTACAGTCAGTACTGTTGTGCTCCAGTGCTCTTGCCTGGAGAAGCCCAGGGACGGCGGAGCCTGGTGGGCTGCTGTCTATGGAGTCACACAGAGTCGGACACAACTGAAGCAACTTAGCAGCAGCAGCAGTAGCAGTTGCCCTCTTGAAATTCTTAGTAATTTTATCTTGGAATTTGTGGTTTATAAGTGAAGTTTGATGGGACAATAGAACAAGTAGCAGAGCCCCAGAGTCTAAACTCAAGCATTGTCCTGCCTCTTACCACCTGCCTGATCACCTGGACAGGTTCTCTGCTGCCCAGTCCCCCACTTCTAGGACTCTGACCTCACTTGGCATCCCCCTTTCAACCCCCACTCAGTGACTGCCTGCTGCAACCCACTGCAAGGCACTCTGGGCCTCATACAACCTCCCTTTCCTATCCACTTCAGCAACCATCGTTGTCTTCTGTGCACAGTGGGGGCCTGGGTGTGGACGTGAGAGAAGACTGTGACTTGGGGGGACATGGCCATGGGTGTTGATACCCTGAACTGGCAGTGGGGTTTCAGTGAACGACTCAGTAGGAGTGAACCACTCACCCATCCTTGATCCTTGTGTGTTCTAGCACAGAGGTTGCATTCCCACAGATGTTGCTCATCTCTTATGGCTTGATGAGGTACAAGGTGGGAAGTGGGCACTGGCTCTTCCAACCCTGCCTGGCAGGAGAAACCCAGCAGTATGTTGGCTGTATGTGCCAAACCATAGGGCAGACTCAGATGACTGTGAGCATATGCAGCCACCCAGTGAGTATTCCCATGCTTGATACTAAATAGCAAATGAATAGCAAATGTGCAATACCAAATAGCAAACAAAAATCACAATGATCTGACAAAAGAGAGATTCTGAAAGAAAGGGAAATATTTTATGTTTTAGTAATTTAATGGTACCTTTTATTCTACTTTTGGAACAAGAATCCCCATATTTTCACTTTGTGAAGGGTTTCACAAATTATGTAGCTGATCCTGCTGAGATTCCTGGGTTCTGTTAATCATAGGAGATATTGCCTTGAGTTATGTAAAGTAAGAAGTTTGAATTTATACTCCTATGTAAGTCAAGACCACTGGAAGGCCACACTGTGAAAAGGAAGACTAGGGGAAAGGATCCATGGTAGCAAAGGGAGACAGTGAAAACAATCTTGAATCTCAGCCTGGACTCTGGGCAGAAAATAATAAAAATTTTCTTGTGCTACTTTTAAAAGATAGATATGCTGTCATGTAGATCTTGGGTTCGAGATATTTCTATTTAGTAGTTAAGTGAAACTACAAATCAAGAAATTAAATCCGTTATCCCAGAGTAATAAGGTAGTGCCTAAGGGCACCTCACAGAAGAAAGAAAACTTCTTAACTCAGACCTAGTGTGATTTCCAAATGAAAAACCTAGACATTTGAACATGAGTTCACAATCCACAATTATAAACCACAAAAAGAAGAGTAACTAAAAATATCCGTTATCCCAGAGTAATAAGGTAGTGCCTAAGGGCACCTCACAGAAGAAAGAAAACTTCTTAACTCAGACCTAGTGTGATTTCCAAATGAAAAACCTAGACATTTGAACATGAGTTCACAATCCACAATTATAAACCACAAAAAGAAGAGTAACTAAAAATAGGATAGAATAAGGCAAAGCAGAACATTCATACAAGAACTCCTAACATTGAAATTATCTCATATATAATGTAGAATAGTTATATTTGAATTGTGTAAATAAATGATTGCTCTCCACCTCTTTCAATCAGTTGAAGGGTTTAAGAGCAAACCTGAAGTTTCTGGAAGAAAAGCAATTCTCAAGACTACAATATAGAAACTTTAAGTGGGTTTCCAGCCTACTTCCCTGTGAAATTTGGGCTCAAAGACACAAGATCAACTCTTGAATTTCTTTCCTCCCCTACAGATTTTGAACTTACTGTCCCCACAGTTGCATGTGAATTGATTTCCTAAACCTCAGTTGCTCTCTTTCTCTCATCAGAATGGGATATTTTAATAATACACTTGTCTCTCAGTATTTCAAGTATCAAGCAGACAAAATCAGTATGGTTGTGGATAATTTTAGGAATATAATAAACAATGGGACCCTGCATCTAATAATTTGAATGCATACATTCTTCTTAAATACACATGGAATGTTTACAAAAATTAACTGTTGGTTCGGTTCGTAAAGCAAATCTTAAGATATTATATTAAGAAAGTGGTATTGCAAAGGCCACATTTGACCACAGCACAATTTTAGAAATCCACAAATTTACCTAAATACATTTGATTAATTCAAAACATAGTTTTTAATAACATAAATTGAGGAATCAAAAGTAGAAAATATTTGGAACTAATATTTGGACTTAAGTGATAATGGAAATCCTCTATCACAATTAATGGAATATTTATGGTTTAACCTAAATACAGTTGAGACAGTAAACTGTAAACTATAAAGCCTAAAGTTGATCCTGTGGAAATATGAGTAAAATAGAAAGAGAATGGCTGTGAGTATGAATGAACAAAACTGGAATATTCTCTTGTCACTTGTTATTTGTGTGACATTGAACAACTGACTTTTTGACCCTCAATTTTCTTATAAATAAACATGAACAATAATAATTATCTTCTATTATGTAAGAATTTAATAAGATGTAATATGCTTATAACATTCCTTATGGTTTATTTTATATATATGTGTGTTTGTGTGTGTGTATATATATAGTTACCTTCCCTTTGCCTCAAAATATAAGATAGCATTCATTCTTTCACCTATATTTTCTTTCAAAAAGCAGAAACATCTGCTAGGTTTTATTTCTTAAATTAGAAAGCAGAATCTTTAAGCTCATTTTTCTATAGAGAAACCTCAAAGAAAATGTCATATGAATACAGATGACTTGTCCAGTGCAGAACACATTATAATTAATATCATTACATTCAACTAAATTATGTTGCTAAGAAGCTATCATTCCCAACTAGCAATGAGATACCCTCTTGTAGCATTTTACTATGGATTAAGAAGAACTAAAGAGGAGAACACATAGCAGAAGAAAAGATCCTCAATAGGACTTTAATCAGGAGTTAGATTCTAATTCTGTGCCAATTGGATAGGCTTCCTCCTGTCTTCACTGTGTAGCTCTCCATATGTCTCCAATTTTAAACAAAACCACTCCCAACAGGAGCTCTACCTCAAAGAGGCCTGAGAAATGGCTGAGTGTCAGAGTCTTCAGGGTACTTAAAATACATTTGCTCTGACAGGATCTTGAACACCTGCAGTTATTTCAAAGGAATTTTGATCCAACAATAATTCACATAATTTATCATCTGGAGATGCCAAAAATTCTTTGAAAAACTGTGCCGTGGTTAGCAAAAGGAAAAAAAAAATGATGGTGGGTGGTAGTATTTTCACATAGGATGTTTTCACAGGAATCATTAAATTCTTATGTTTTTTCTTTCTGGTCTTTGTTTTCTTGTGGTTGAACCATTGACTGTTGATTTATTTTGGAACTTTATTGCATGTTTACAATTAACACAATAGAACTATTCTTTTATTTCAAAGGATTTGGGTTTGCAGTTTTGTTTTTATCTCAAATGAGAGAATATCTGGGAGTCTTGCCTTAATAACATTGATCATTTTTAGAAATTCTATGATTTCCCTTTAAGCAAAATCACACCAAGATTGAAAATATTTAGCAAATAAGTGAACACATTTAATCAGAAAGAATAGAGATTTGGATTCTTTACAACCACAGTCATAAAATAAATGTCTTTCATCCAAATTGAGGGAACAAGCTAGTGATTCCCTTTGTGAAAACAATCAGAGTGCTCATGAAAAATATCTGTGGGGAGATAGGGACAGTCTGAACATTTTGGCTTATAGAGAACCAGCTTTGACTGAGAGAAATTAGGGAACTATTGGATCCATTCAACATTCAGAATGAGTAAGAGAATTAATACTTTCATCAACAGATGAATGCAAAGTAGAGTTCATTGAAACAAATCTGTAAAAAGGCTCCAGGTCATCATGATGGAAAAGTTATTTAGAAAATATGTTTATAAAAGTTAATTTCTTCTTAAGTCATTTAATGAGTATCTTTGTATTAAATAGAAATACTAATATCAGATAGAGGGGAGCTGGTGCTATCATCTAGCTGCTTTAAAAACAAAAATTATTGATCCTATTGAATCAATGGATTCAATAGATGCTCTCCTGCTCCTCTCATAGCAGCTGAGTCTGATTTTGGAGAGGACTCTGATTTCTCTTTTGGGCTGACCCTCTGTGGAAACCACTGTGCCGCATTGTAGCTTTTAAAGTGAAGGCTGAGTTTCTTGGAGAAAAAGGGAGCCTTCTACATTTTCTCAGTCTCAGGTTGTCCCTGTTTAATAGAAGAGATTTTTCAGAAGAATAGAACGATAAAAAAATCAGTGTCATTTCAATCAGCTTAAACACTTGAATAGTATTTCTGATGCTTCATCCTGAAAGACCTGGATTTCATTGATTTCCGTGAATTAATGAGAATTCAGAAAGGGTGGTTAAAGGATGTAGTATATGCAAAAATAAAGTGCCCATTTTCAGATTGGATCAATTTGCCATAGAAATTATTGCCAATGGCATTTTCACTTAGCCCTTCCAAACCTCAAGATTTCGCTTTCCTGCTTGGAAAAATAAAATTGCATGATGCTCCTGAAAGATTTTGTTTTGCACCTCAGAAAACCAAGTTATATCCATAGAGGTGAATGAAAAAGCATGAATGGCCTAAGTGAATCTCTCTTCCAAATGGGTAAGGGGGATTAGGCAGTGGAACATGAAAGCAATATATTTAAACAACCATTTCTTCTTCATCATTTTCTTAAATGTCCAGATTGATTGACCTACCAGAGAGCAGAAGTGAAGAATGTTGTGGTTTTACTTGGGAGGTGGGTTCAAAAGCTTTTTGCTGCTAAATAGTATGGGTAATTTTTATTTTATATTATGATGGAAAAATAGGCTTATCCTGAGTAACCTTGTTAGCAAAAACCCAGTCCAGTTTTTCAAATGGATACTATTGAATCAAGTGCGCTAAATTAATCTTCAGCTTGCTGGCTTCAGAGAAAAAACATACATGTCCATTCTGAAATGGAACGAACGTTAAACACAGCTTTCTCTTGTGCTCCTGGGTGGTTTGACACAATTCTAAACTAAAGACTTGTGCACTCACAGCATGACCAAGACTGCCTCCCCCTCCCTCTCCTGCTGTTTCTTTATGGTGGCCCTTGATTGCAAACCTGCTATTACAGCCTTCTGGAATTCTTAACCCTTTCAAAGTAGTTTTTCCTTTCCTCTCTTTCTTAGTTTGTTCTATATTTCAGTGACGGGTCTCAGAACCTGTGATTTTTGTAGACCTATCATGTGATCAAAATGTTCATAGGTTTCTATGGTGCAACAGTGGTGTTTATTATACTTTAGTTGTTAGGTTATACTCTTATTAAAGGCCTGCTTACAGCTTATGAGCAAGAGTCTTGGTTCAGAGAGTGAGTTTTAGAACCAGACAACACTTCTTGATTATAAAATGGAGCATTTCTTATTGGCTTTGTGACTTTTGAAATATTTTGGCCTCTCATTCGTTGTCTTATCTGAAAAAGAGTTGAGAATGAAAGCTACTTCAGAAGGTTGTGAAGATTAAAAAAGCCAGTGTATATAAAGACTAACTGTGCTTGTCACATGTGAGCTCAGTAATATTCACTCTCAATGACTAAAGGCAGAATGTAACTCTTAAGATGTGGGATAGAGCAAATTTTTCAAAATTTAAATGATTCTCAGAATCCAACACTGATGATTGATTTAGACTATCTAGCCATACTATGGATGGCATTAAAAACTAAGATATAAGATATGTAAAATTTTAATCTATATGATAGAAAAAGATTTCTAAAATTTTATACAGCTTTAAGAAGAAAGTAGGCTTATTATAAAATAATTAGCCATATGAAAGCATTTTAAAAAGAATTATAAATAGGTATCAAATGAAAATGTTCCATCCTAGGCTTGTGAAATCCAGTGATGCTCTGAGTTTCTAGAGGAAATAGCTTCTTGCTGCCCCATAGTGGCAGTTAATGTCAGTGCAGTTCCTCCTTGCAGGTGGACAATGGGACTCCTTGAGAATACAAGTACTCAAGTAAAACTGCTACAAAGGTAAACAACCTACTGTAGTCTTATTAGTGAAGACCACTGGGGAAATTAGCTGATAAGAAAAAGAACAGGATTCTATCTACATACGGAAAGAAACAGATGGGAATTACCTGGTGGTCCAGTGGTTAGGACTTCGTTCTTTTGCGGCTGAGGGCCTGAGGGCCCAAGTGTTCAATCTTTGGTCAGGTAGCTGAGATGCTCAAGCCATGCAGCCAAAGCAAACAAACAAAGAAAAAGACATGTCAGAAAGAGACATCCTGGGATCCTGAGAAGTATGTTGTCTAGGAAGATGCCATTAATCTCTCTCTATCTATTTTTCACATAATACTACCTTTGTGGTAGTACCTGACATAGGTAACTTGGAAGCCTGGTAACTTGGGTGATGCTTCAAGCCATTAAATATTTTTTAAAGTATCTGTTATTTTAAAGGGAGGCTGAACTTACAGGCCAAATGCATGCTGCCGAACATTGCAGCTACCTTCTCTTCTCTGCCATCTTGAGCAATTCAGCTCTGCCTCAAAACTTGCATTTCCTACTCAGCAAGCAGAAGTTATAGGATTAACTAGACTACCCATTCTTAGAAGGCAGTTTGTGATCACTACTTTTTCTAGAGAATGCCCCTTATTAATGCCAAGCAGCTTATCCAAATATTCACTCCCCACATATAGATATCTCTCTATTAGGAGTCCTGATAGATAGTTTCTTCATCTCATTGTAATTTTGATCAGATATTGGCAACTGCTAGATATTGATGTCTCAGATATTACCTGGTTCTGCTCTTTCCAGGCTTTTAAACTTGAATTTCACCATCTTCATGGTTCCCACACCCAGTATGTTGTCTGATTTGGATCATTTTGACCTTGTGGTATCATCTCTCCCCATCATCCTTTTTTCTCTATTCTCCCGATGCTGCCAAGCTCAAATTCCAGTGACAGCTAAATTTTGCCATAGCTTTCAAACTTACTTCTCTTCCACCCTCCATCAAGAAAAGTATGGTAGAGGTAGCATATGCTTTAGAGTCAGAAATATTTTGGTTTGAATTCCAGTTTCATGACTTTGCTGAGTAATCTTTGGCAATTAATTTTAATATTATTCTTCATCTTAAAATGACAAAATAGTTTACTCAAAGGCTTATTCCTACATAATAATACAACATACTGTTGGGTACAATGTTGATACTTAGTGAAATGCCAGTTTCCATTTCCTTCTCTTCCCTGTGGAGGATTTAAGAGCAGGGCAGTGGAAGCTGTTGCCTTGGTTACAGGTAATGAAGGAGTGCATTTTAAATAGTAGATAATTTAAAGCAGTAGTGTAAATGACTAAAAGATCATTTACTTGTCATTACATCAGACACTTGTAACTCTAAACAATGTCAGTGATAGACTATTTCTCCTTTAAAAATAATTTTTGGTATGTATTCTAAAGAAATGATGCTGCTGGTATTGAATTTCAACAGTAAATTCAAGTTATGGTAGCTTCAAGTCAGCATGTTTGTATTAATTACCTTTTAATAAACTATTGAATTGTATGGAGCCATTAATGAAGAGAACTTCCTGTTTTACAGACTGTCCATGACACATGCAAACTAAGCTATATACCTTTGTTCCTTTAGTACATTCATAGCCAGTTGAAAGAGTATAAAGATGCTTCAGATACGATTTGGATCTCCCAACCCTGTGGTATTAAATATCTTGCATTTAAACAGTAGATCTGAAGTATCCAATGGTAGATCAAAATCTGTAAAGATAAAAAGTGGAATTTGAGTTTGTTCCACTCAGTCAAATACTCCATTTGGAATATTTATTTGTGTTTAAATTTTTATGAATTGCCAAACATCTTTATGTTTAAGGCTGTAACTACCAATAGAATATTGATTGCTTCAGGCTATAGTCCATGGGGTCTCAAAGAGTCGGACATGACTGAGCATGCATGCACGTGTGAAAGAACATTTTCAAACTTAAAATTTATAAAATATGTTCTTCAATCAACTCAGTGAAGAGAGACTGACAAATCTGGCTAAATTTGTTATTGACTAGGAATATGCAGAAATCTCAGTTTTGATAAAGTTGCAAAAATAAGACTCTTTAACAGAAACTTTAAGGTAATATTTATGATTGTGACATATATATATATATGATATTCCCTTTTTCTAAAAATACATTTAAAGACATTAACAAGTTTATCTATATATGTATATAATTAATGTAACATTGATTTTGTTTTAAATTTTTTAATGCCATAATTATAAGGCTACAGGAAAAATCTTAATTGTGGCTTTTCTTTTCTGTGTATTATCATTATTTGCTTTATTTCATGGTTATTAATAAAAATAATTTTGGGATTAAAAGGGAAGTGCTGCTAAAAAAGTGATTGAATTTGCATGTGAAGTGTGCCATTGACCCACCTTAACTCCAATCTTTATCTCTTGAGTTATTTTATACATTAATGCAGTTATATTTCTTGAAGCACAGGTTTGACCATGCCATTTACTTGTCAAATATTTTCTAGGGTTTATTCTTTCACATAGAATAAAGTCACATTAAACTCCATTAGTGTATGGCATTCACAGCTTGCTGCCTCCTAGAGAACATTATCTCCCATCCTCTTTTCAGATGTCTTCTGCTCCAGCTACTTGCAAGTCTTCACGTAGGTCCTGTCAGGTCTTGTCCCCTCCCCTGTGCCCTCCCTCTCCATATTCTATTCCCACACTGGACTAAAGTCAACTCTATGCTCTCCAGTCATATAGCCTTTCCTGATGTTCTTTCCATTAGTGTATGGCATTCACAGCTTGCTGCCTCCTAGAGAACATTATCTCCCATCCTCTTTTCAGATGTCTTCTGCTCCAGCTACTTGCAAGTCTTCACGTAGGTCCTGTCAGGTCTTGTCCCCTCCCCTGTGCCCTCCCTCTCCATATTCTATTCCCACACTGGACTAAAGTCAACTCTATGCTCTCCAGTCATATAGCCTTTCCTGATGTTCTCAGGGAAAAGATCTTGCTCTTTTGTTCTGTGTTCCTATTGAGTATAAGTTCCCAGAAAGCAAACTATCATGTCTTATCTCATTCAGAGAACCATCGTGGCTGCTCGGATAAGCATGCTGCCTCTTTTGCTTCCTGTTTCCCCTCCGTGTTTGTGCTGAGAATGTCTCATTTGGGGATCTTCACTCAGCCTGGGATCTGAGAAAGCTCTGAAGTTGAACATAAAATTGTATGTTTACATGTGTAACTTTTAGATTAAATGAACTGAATTCAAAGGGATTTATTTAATGAGCCACGATTCTTTCAAATATGTCCATTGGGCTAGTTTTTCTTGATCTTGGATAAAATTTTTGAAACTTTCATAGATTTTTCAGGTCCTTTTCTCGCTACTACAGTTTTATTGCAGAAATTGAAAAGTCCTGACTATGCTAAATTTTACTTGAACCCTTTGCTACTGGAAAACAGTGATGTCTAAAAAATTCCCTCAACTCCTTTGTATTCTGGGAAACAGCCTATTGCAAATTATCACCCTTCCCTATGTGACTTAGAGAAGACAAATGGGTGCCCCCTTGTTTACATATGACAAGGCCAGACACAGATCCTGCAAATTCTCTTTCTTTGGCTCATAAATGATTGACTGAACTGCTTGTCCCTACTGATCAATAGAAACAAAATCCTTTATTAGCCAAACTTTGGTTAAGTTTCTGTTCTTCCTTCAAGTTCCTGAATTTTGATCCATCCTCAGCTTGAGCCTTATACAGTCTCTCCTGAGAGTAGGCTGACTTCAAAGTAAAACATTCTCTGATCTCTTCTCCAGTCATACCACCCTTTTATCCCACTTTCCAACACCTGGTTCTTTCTAGTCTTGTTTAATCCTCCCCATAACAGAAAAACTTTGCCTAAACCTTGAGATGCTTGCAGATCTTATGGTCAGAGTGTTCTCCCTATTTCAGTAGTCCTTTCTTTACTTTGCTATAATCATTTCAAATAAAGTCTTTCCTTACAAAATCCATATCTTTAAAAATTTGATGTTATAATGCAGTGTAACAATCAAAACTGCAAATTCTTCTCTAATTTAGAACTTCCTTCTGCTCAGCTTAAGTACTGCTTTAGATCTGGATGGTCTGTTGGCATCTTTTCTCCTTACTTTGTCAGCTCTTCACCTTTTACTATCTAAGTAATCAAACCGTGACCTGCCCATGGGAGACAGAATTTGTAGAAGGGATTCGAGCAGATATCATTAGGATTTGTTATTGATGATATCTAGGCCTTTTTTTTCCCTTTATATATTTTTGTGAGCTTCTTGGAAAGTTCCACCACTGAGAATATCCAATGCCATTTTCCCTCTTCCAAGTCAGCCACCTCAGTCTCTAAGCCTCAGAAATCCATCTGGAACTTTTGCTTACCAACTTCTTTTCCCCAAAACAATACCTTTGGGTGGAGTCCTTTTCAAAAGGACCTTAGGCCAATTCTGTCCTGTGGTGCCATTTCTTTGGAAAAATATCACTCGCTCCAAGTGTACACCAGGTTTTGTTTTCTCTCTCTGCCTCAGTCACTCAGTGTTTTTATATTTCTCAATCATGAGATAGAGCCTAGCTCCTGTGTGTCCCACATATCTCAAGTGGATCCCTTGTAGTCTTTCACTTGACTCTACCCCTCCCCCTGCTCTCTCTGTCCAAACATGAAGCAATGAAGGAAATACCACGGCCTCACTCAATTCTCCCACCTTGTGATAACATCCTCCTGTTCCTCCCTCAAAACTCTTATATGACCTCAAGCCACATGGTGAGCAAAAAATTTCAAAACTAGTATTTACAATCCCTTCATAGGTGCTATAGGAGCTTAATCTAGAATATGGGGATCTGTGACACCTACTTTGGGGCCTTTGCTAAAACTATGCAGAAAAACACCCTATGACACATATTAAAGTGATTTTTGCACATACATATTACAGTGTTTTTGTTTTTTCCCTGGAGCAATTTGATCAAAGTGATCATCGGATTCTAAAAAGAGTCTCCACCACAAAGAATAATAAGACTAACTGGTTATACCAGAAGGCCCACCACATGCTTTTACATCTTTCGTGTTGTCAGCTCAGCCTGACTGCTCTTATCTCTTTCTCAGTTTAATTTCTGTTTATTGATGGAGGAGCCTGGTAGGCTGCAGTCCATGGGGTCGCTAAGAGTCGGAAATGACTGAGGGACTTCACTTTCACTTTTTACTTTCATGCATTGGAGAAGGAAATGGCGACCCACTCCAGTGTTCTTGCCTGGAGCATCCCAGGGACGGGGGAGCCTGGTGGGCTGCTGTCTATGGGGTCGCACAGGGTCGGACACGACCGAAGTGACTTAGCAGCAGCAGCAGCTTGCTTGTTTGAAGTCACCTGTTTCACTGCTCCCTCATTTGGAACAAATTCCTACCTTCCATGTGCTTTACCACCAGGCTTAGTCACATCTCTGCCTAATACATCCCTTTTAATTAAGTCTGAAATTTAACAAATACAGACTGCCCCCAATGTGTCAGGACTTGTGTCCAATCGTGAGGGTACAGAGGGGAGCAAGGTCACTGTGGTCCCTGGCCTCCTGTTGCATTGTTTCTCCTGCCACCTCAGGAGCTCAAGAACAAGGGCTTTCTGTTTATTAATATTTCATCTTCAGTATGTACCTTATGGGAAGTGTTCAATATATATATTAAATAAAGGAATTAATGAACACACAACACCTTTAATGTGTAAGACTTCGTATTAAACCTCATCAGCTGAATGCAAACTATTATGTATGGAATGGATAAACAACAAGGTCCTACTGTATAGCACAGAGAATTATATTCAGTATCTTGTAATAGACCATCACGGAAAAGAAAATGAAAAAGAATATATGTATATGTATACATATATGCTGAAGAAGGTGATGGCACCCCACTCCAGTACTCTTGCCTGGAAAATCCCATATGGATGGAGGAGCCTTTTGGGCTGCAGTCCATGGGGTTGCTAAGAGTCGGACACAACTGAGTGACTTCACTTTCACTTTTCAGTTTCATGCATTGGAGAAGGAAATGGCAACCCACTCTAGTGTTCTTGCCTGGAGAATCCCAGGGACGGCGGAACCTGGTGGGCTGCCATCTATGGCGTCGCACAGGGTCGGACATGACTGAAGTGACTTAGCAGCAGCAGCAGCAGTATACATATATGCTGTGCTGTGCTTAGTTGCTCAGTCATGTCTGACTCTTTGCGACCCCATGGACTGTAGCCTGCCAGGCTCCTCTGTCATGGGCATTCTCCAGGCAAGAATACTGGAGTGGCTTGCCATGCCCTCCTCCAGGGGATATTCCCAACCCAGGGATCAAGCCGAGGTCTCCCACATTGTAGGTGGATTCATTACCGTCTGAGCCACCAGGAAAGCCCAAGAATACTGGAGTGGGTAGCCTATTCCTTCTCCAGGGGAACTTCCCAATCCAGGAATCAAAACCATGGCCTTCTGCATTGCAGGTGGATTCTTTACCAGTGGAGCTACTAGGAAAGCTATTGAATTGCTTTGCTGTATAACAGAAACTAACACAACATTGTACATCAAGTATACTGCAGTTTAAAAAAACTCATCAGCTTAAAAGATAAATGTCTCAGAAGAAAGAGAAGAATCTCATGAGGGCTAAAAAAGCTTGTGAAACCAACTATACCGAAGACTCAGAATTTGCTAGCCTAATAGCTTCTGTGGTCTTGGGGTGTTGCTTGCCTCTGGAACTAGTGCCTTCCAGAGAGAGACAATAGAAGGAAGGCCTGCTCATACATTTTTGTCTAAAACTATAGGACACTTAAACTCTAGGAGATCTAAAACTATAGGACACCACTGATAAATTGTTATCGTATTGTATTTACTAAATATATACTTACTATCTATAACATGGGAAATATGTGCTTGGCAGCAGTGAAAATCAAAGTATAGTAAACCAAATTGTCTGTCCTAGAGGAGTTTACAACTTGATGAGGAAAAGAAAGGCAAAAAGCTAACTGTATGATGTAAAGCAAAATATATGGTAAATTTATACTTGTGAAAGTATAGATGATGGTATGGAGGCTCCAGAGGTGGAAAGAAATCACTTGGATTATGGTTCTGGAGAAAATCTTCATAAAGTTGATGCCATTGTAGCTGGAACTTGAAAGCTAGAATTGTGAAAAGCAAAGCTCTTCAAGCGGAGAAGAGCAGAAGCAAAAGCAGAAAGATGGGAAAGTACAGTTTATGTTATAGATTTGTGAATATTTACATGTGTGGATTTCTCAACACTGAGCATTTCCAATGTAGTGTCTGTCATTTGTCCTTAAGCACTTCCTTTAATCTTTAAAGAACAAAGTGATATCTTTAGAGCTTGTGATACCCCCCGATGACCTATAGACGCTATAGGATGTGTTCAAAGGCTTTGGGAGCCCAGGGGCTTGCCGCTTTCTTTGGTGTCTGCTTTTGGTGGGAAGCAAAACAAGTGGACAAATTTCTCATTTTAAACCAACAAACTATTTGCAACAGTTTTCTTGTGATAGCTTAAAGTCTTCTCATATTTTAAAGTTACCATTAACTTTACATACAGATGCACTAAAAAGCCAGAATCTAGGTCAGTATGTTCTTGGGATCACATTTAAACTTGGGAGACCACCATCTGCCGTGCCTGGGAAGGGTCACAGCTTTATCGGTCAAATATTTGACTCAGAATCAAAATAGTTTTCCTCTTAACTTAACCTTTTTCTCCCACATTTATCTGTATTCTCATGTCGATTTTTCGTGTTTTTGTCAACCACCTCTCCCTAGATTTTTTTTTGGGGGCATACTTCCACTTCCTGACTGCCTGCACAAAGCCAGGAAAATGCTCCCTTGCTTGGTTTATTTCTCTCAGTCTTTAAATCTGCATGGATCGCTGCTTAAATGATAAGACTGATTTCAATTACTCAATAACCCCACTGGGCTATCTGACTTACACTGTTTATGTTTTTAATCCTCATCATAATCCTTAAAACAGATAATCCTAGACCACAGTTGAGGAAACTGATGCTCAAAGAGATTAAGTAAATCCCTTAGCAAGGGTCAGGGCAAGACATTCAAAAGCTCTGCCTGCCTTTGAAACCTCTTCTTTCATTGCACAATCTTTAGGCTTTGAGTTGTGCAGTTAAATTTGGGTATATGAAAACAATTTGTCATAAATTTAAAAAAACTGGTGAATACTTAGGAAAATGTATTTAAAAAGCTATTTCTATATAATAGTCATATTGTTTAGACTACAGCCATCAATGTTAATACTATAGATCATCTCCCCTTTTCACATGTTCCATCTGTTGCTATTCTCAAATAATAGAACTTGTAAAATACAGCTCAGAAATTGCTTAGACTTACAGGCTGAGCTTAGAGATGCTCCTAGCCCCACCTGCTCTCTACAGACCAAGAAACAGAGGACTTGGAAGGCTGAATTCTCTTCTGAAATTATCTCTTCTCTTTGTCACCATCTGAAACATAGATGGTGGAAAAGCATGACTAGAAGATGATTCCTGACCTCTACTACAGGACTTTTTGTGACTAAAGCATATGAAAATTCTTATTTTAACAGTATTAAGTCTTCCAGTTTTCCACAGTTTATTTTCCAGTAGTCATGTATGGATGTGAGAGTTGGACTGTGAAGAAGGCTGAGTACCGAAAAATTGATACTTTTGAACTGTGGTGTTGGAGAAGACTCTTGAGAGTCCCTTGGACTGGAGGGAGATGCAACCAGTCCATTCTGAAGGAGATCAGCCCTGGGATTTCTTTGGAAGGAATGATGCTAAAGCTGAAACTCCAGTACTTTGGCCACCTCATGTGAAGGAATGATGCTAAAGCTGAAACTCCAGTACTTTGGCCACCTCATGCGAAGAGTTGACTCATTGGAAAAGACTTTGATGCTGGGAGGGATTGGGGGCAAGAGAAGAAGGGGACGACCAAGGATGTGATGGCTGGATGGCATCACTGACTCGATGGATGCGAGTCTGGGTGAACTCCGGGAGTTGGTGATGGACAGGGAGGCCTGGCATGCTGTGATTCATGGGGTCGCAAAGAGTCGGATACGACTGAGAGACTGAACTGAACTGAATTCTTCCAATTCATGAACACAAAATGTCTTTCCATTTATTTGGGTGTTCTTTAATTTCCTTCATTGATGTATTGCAGTTTTAATTACACAATCTTTTACCTCCTTGGTGAAGTTTATTTCTAAGTATTTTATTCTTTTTGATGCTCTTGTAGAGGGGATTGTTTGCATATTTCTTTTTTTTTTCATATAATTCATTGTTAGTGTATAGAAATGCAACTGATTTTTGTGTGTAGATTTTTTTTATCCTTCAACTTTACTTAATTCATTTATTAGTTCTAACAGTCGTTTTCTCAGGAGGCAAGTAAGGTGGTCTGGTGGTTCCATCTCTTTAAGAATTTTCCACAGTTTCTTGTGATCCACACAGTCAAAGGCTTTGGTGTAATCAATAAAACAGATGTAGATGTTTTTCTGGAACTCTCTGTTGCCTTTTTGATGGTCCAACCAATGTTGGCCATTTTATCTCTGGTTCCTCTGCCCTTTCTACATCCAGCTTGAACATTGGGAAGTTCATAGTTCACGTACTGTTGACCTGGCTTGGAGAATTTTGAGCATTACTAGCATGTGAGATAAGTGCAATTGTGCGGTAGTTTGAACATTCTTTGGTATTGCCTCTCTTTGGGATTGGAATGAATAATGACCTTTTCCAGTCCTGTGGCCACTGCTGAGTTTTCCAAATTTGCTGGCATATTGAGTGTAGCACTTTCACAGCATCATCTTTTAGGATTTGTAATAGCTTAACTGGAATTCCATCACCTCCACTAGTTTTGTTCATAGTGATGCTTCCTAAGGCCCACTTGACTTCACCTTCCAGGATGTCTGGCTCTAGGTGAGTGATCACACCATCGTGATTATCTGGGTTGTGAAGATCTTTTTTGTACAGTTCTTCTGTGTATTCTTACCACCTCTTAATATCTTCTGCTTCTATTAGGTCCATACCATTTCTGTCTTTTATTGTGCCCATCTTTGCATGGTATGTTCCCTTGATATCTCTAATTTTCTTGAACAGATCTCTAGTCTTTCCCATTCTATTGTTTACCTCTCTTTCTTTGCATTGATCACGGAGGAAGGCTTTCTTATCTCTCCTTTCTATTCTTTGGAACTCTTCATTCAAATGAGTATATCTTTCCTTTTCTCCTTTGGCTTTAGCTTTTCTTCTTTTCTCAGCTATTAATTATTATATTAATATTAGCAACCTTTGTAGAATTTTCCCTAACATTGAATTTTTCGCCTATCCTTTTGAATCTTTCTTTGTTATCTCCTGTGTATTTAATATTATCTGTCTTTTTGTTGTTTTTATGTAATTTATCAAAGCTAGCTTTCATTTCCATAGAGTAAGCACTGTTGGTATATTTCATCTTTCCTAAAAAAAGGCAGAGGAACCAGAGATCAAATTACCAACATCCGCTGGATCATCGAAAAAGAAAGAGTTCCTGAAAAACATCTATTTCTGCTTTATTGACTATGCCAAAGCCTTTGATTGTGTGGATCACGATAAACTGTGGAAAATTCTGAAAGAGATGGGAATACCAGACCACTTGACCTGCCTCTTGAGAAACCTGTAAGCAGTTCAGGAAGCAACAGTTAGAACTGGACATGGAACAACAGACTGGTTCCAAGTAGGAAAAGGAGTATGTCAAGGCTGTATATTGTCACCCTGCTTATTTAACTTCTATGCAGAGTACATCATGAGAAATGCTGGACTGGAAGAAACACAAGCAGGAATCAAGATTGCCGGGAGAAATATCAATAACCTCAGATATGCAGATGACACCACCCTTATGGCAGAAAGTGAAGAGGAGCTAAAAAGCCTCTTGATGAAAGTGGAAGAGGAGAGTGAAAAAGTTGGCTTAAAGCTCAACATTCAGAAAACGAAGATCATGGCATCTGGTCCCATCACTTCATGGGAAATAGATGGGGAAACAGTGGAAACAGTGTCAGGCTTTATTTTTTTGGGCTCCAAAATCACTGCAGATGGTGATTGCCTGGTGGCTCAGAGTTTAAAGCGTCTGCCTCCAGTGCTGGAAATTGGGTTCAATCCCTGGGTCAGGAAGATCACCTGGAGAAGGAAATGGTAACCCGCTCCAGTATTCTTGCCTGGAGAATCACATGGATGGAGAAGCCTGGTAGGCTACAGTCCCCAGGGTCGCAAAGAGTTGGACATGACTGAGCGACTTCAGTTTCTTTCTTTCTACTCCTTGGAAGAAAAGTTATAACCAACCTAGATAGCATATTCAAAGGCAGAGATATTACTTTGCCAACAACGGTCTGTCTAGTCAAGGCTATGGTTTTTCCAGTGGTCAGGTATGGATGTGAGAGTTGGACTGTGAAGAAAGCTGAGCACTGAAGAATTGATGCTTTTGAACTGTGGTGCTGGAGAGGACTCTTGCGAGTCCCTTGGACTGCAAGGAGATCCAACCAGTCCATCCTAAAGGAGACCAGTCCTGGGTGTTTATTGGAAGGACTGATGCTGAAATGGAAACTCCAATACTTTGGCCACCTCATGAGAAGAGTTGACTCACTGGAAAAGACCCTGATGCTGGAGGGATTGGGGGCAGGAGGAGAAGGGGACAACAGAGGATGAGATGGCTGGATGGAATCATCGACTCAATGCACATGAGTTTGGGTGAACTCTGGGAGTTGGTGATGGACAGGGAGGCCTGGTGTGCTGCAGATCATGGGGTCTCAAAGAGTCGGACACGACTGAGGGACTGAACGGAAGTAGGTGCTGCTGCTGCTGCTAAGTCGCTTCAGTCATGTCCGATCCTGTGCGACCCCATAGACGGCAGCCCACCAGGCTCCGCCATCCCTGGGATTCTCCAGGCAAGAACAATGGAGTGGGTTGCCATTTCCTTCTCCAATGCATGAAACTGAAAAGTGAAAGTGAAGTTGCTCAGTCGTGTCTGCCTCTTGGCAACCCCATGGAGTGCAGCATATCAGGCTTCTCCGCCCGTGGGATTTTCCAGGCAAGAGTACTGGAGTGGATTGCCATTGCCTTCTCTGAATATAAGTGCTAATTGTGGCTAAAAAATTTGCTGTGGTTTCTAGTTCTGTAAAAAATGGCATGAGTATTTTGATAGGGATTGAATTAAATCTATAGATTGCTTTGGATAATATGGTTATTTTAACTATTAATTCTTCTAATACAAGAACACACATGGTAGCTTTCCTTTTTTTTTGTATCATTTTCAAATTCCTACATTTTTTTTTTTTTTTCTAGAGTATAGATGTCTCACTCCTTGGTTGAGTTTATTACCAGATTTTTTAGGCGTTTCTTTTGCTTTGTCTTGCTGATAGGTCATTATTGGGGTAGAGCAACAAAGGTGTGTATGCTAGTCTTATATCCTGCAACTTTACAGAATTCATTTATTAGTTCCTATACTTTTTTTTCTTTAGTAGAAACTTTAGGGTTTTCTATATATAGTATCATGTCATCTGCAAATGGGAACAGTTTTACTTCTTCCCTTCCATTTGACTGACCTTTATTTCTTTTTCTTATCTGATTTCTATGGCTGGGACATTTGAAATTATATTAAATAGAAGTGGCAAGAGTTGAACATCCTTGTTTTATTTCTGAATTCAAAAGAAAAGCTTTCAGCTTTTTACCACTAAGTATGATGTTAAGTTGGAGAAGGCAATGGCACCCCGCTCCAGTACTCTTGCCTGGAAAATCCCATGGATGGAGGAGCCTGGTGGGCTGCAGTCCATGGGGTTGCCAAGAGGCGGACATGACTGAGCGACTTCACTTTCACTTTTCAGTTTCATGCATTGGAGAAGGAAATGGCAACCCACTCCAGTGTTCTTGCCTGGAGAATCCCAGGGATGGGGGAGCCTGGTGGGTGGCCATCTATGGGGTCCCACAGAATCGGACACGACTGAAGTGACTTAGCAGCAGCAGCAGCATAATGTTAGCTGTAGGTTTGTCATAAATAGCCTTTATTATGTTGGGATATGTTTATGATATACAAACTTAGATGAGATATTTTATCATGAATGGATGTGGAATTTTATCAGATACTTTCTCTGCATCTATTGAGATAATTATGTAAACTTTATCTTTCCTTTTGTTAATGTGGTATATCACATTGATTGATTTGTGACTATTGTACCATCCTTGTGACCCTGAATTAACTCTCACTTGAACATGGTATTTGATCCTTTATATTGCTGAAGGTTTCTAAAAAACTATCCCTAGAAATACTGTATGATTCAGCAATTCCACTCCTGGGTATGTATCCAAAGAAGACAAAAACATTAATTAAAAAAGGTACATACACCTATGTGTCCATAGCAGCATTATTTATAACAGCCAAGATATGGAAGTGATGTAAGTGCCCACCAACAGATGAGTGGATAAAGAAGATGTGGTGTATATATATGTATACATACAATGAAATGAAATATTAGTCATATAATGGAATATTAGTCATAAAAAATGAAATTTTACCATTTGAAGCAACATAGATGTACTTGGAACATATTATGCTTAGTGAAATAAATCAGAGAAGGATGAATATTGTATGTTATCACCTGTATGTGAAATCTAAAAAATAAAACAAGCAAGTAAATATAACAAAATAGAAACTGACTCACAGATACAGAGCACAAATTAGTGGTTACCAGTGAGGAGAGGGAAAGAGAGAGGGGATAGATAGGAGTATGGGATTAAGAGATATAAACTACTATGTACAAAATAGATAAGCAACAATGTTACATTGCAGAGCAGGGAGAAATATAGCCAGAATTTTGTAATAAAGTTAAATGAAGTATAGTCTGTGAAAATATTGATTCACTTTGTTGTATATCTGTATCTCTTTCATTGTTTTATCTTCAAATACATAGGGTTGTAGCAAATTTAGAATTTTATGACTTTGCCTTTATAACTCTTACTATATATTCCAATAGATTACAGCAAGATTCCAGTACTGTCAACTTTATTATTGTTTTTTTAACCTAGAAGAAATTGTGTCAGAATTTTTACAGTAACTCACAACTGGCATAGATGATAATTATTCAAATCTGACTTCTTATTTTCCAAGGGTGTATTCAGGTATCATTAATATTTTGTGTAATTCCTCAGAGGATTTTCTAATTTCAAAAGTATCTGTTGGAACAAAAGATAAAAGATTTACAATAAACTAAATTTCTGGAATTGCAAATCAATTCAGCAAAATATGAGAAGTGAATTTTGGATCCATGCAGAACCCTACCTTTTGGCTCCATGATTCTTTCAGAATATCTCATTGCTTAGTGCTTTGGATAATTCTCTTGGGTAGGTTTTTGTTTTTGTTTTCCTTATCCACTTTGGATTTAAAACACAAATGGCATTGAATTAGTAGTTAATAAAATATACCACATACCACATTTATTGGTAAAATAACTGAGTAAAATCTTTTCATCTAAAAATATGTGTAAGGATTGAGTTAGGAAAGGTCACTGCAGGCTATTAAACACATTGGAATTCTAGGAGGTATAAGACATGAAGTTACTTGAAAGACTAAAAGTCAATTTTAGTTAGGAATATAGTAATCATTATATTTATTACTTGATATGAATTATGTTAAAAGTGTACCTGAAAATTTTTGGTAAGCTTCCAAACTGACACCATTCAGGTTAATCATTTTGGGAAGGAGAGGATACAGAGAACGAAGCTCAGTCTCTGAAATGTCCTTTGAGCCAAACTTGTGATGACTTTCAGCTTTCATTTCCAAGATCTGTCTTGCAGCCTTTTAGCAGTGAGTGCTGAATTGTTGACAGAAATTTAACATTCATGTTTCTGAAGATAAACATAGGCTTATATTTTCAAACTCATATTTCAGATGCAAAAGGGTCAGTACTTGGTTGACACGTAAGACAGATCTCTGATTTTTCTTGAATTGTTGGTATTTTTTTTGTCCGGGCGGTTTTCAATTACAAGCCCAAGGACAAGGTAACATTCAAGTGATGTGATCTCAGGAAAGCTAGGAGCCCTTCTCCCCCTGCCAGCTTACCCAGATTTCATCCATCTGCTCTCTGGTACTTGAAATTCCCTTAATAAAGAACCTAGATTTAAATTCCACACTTGAAGATAAGAGAAGTGGGGATTAAACACAAATACTCCCTTTGAAAGAGAACACATTGACTTAAAGTCACACTAAAATATCTGGTTATATCAGATCCTTGACTCAAAGCAGGTTTTGTTGTCCAGGTAAGAGGAGAAGAAGTGAACTTAATAGAAGGAAATATGCGTTAGCAGAGTTTTATAATGAGCACTGTTTCCACTTTTCTACCTTCCTTAGGCAAATTCATTTCAGCTACATTCAAGCATAGGTCCCTTTCTTTCATTTGGTAAATACAGTAAGTACTTTTCTTTTTTTCCCCCTAGGATAGTTTGCTCTGAAATATTAAATGCTCTAAGTGCAGCTCAGTCTCCTAGTTTGGAAAAAATTACAAACTAGAATTTTGTAATTTGTGTGGTTGGCATTTTTGAGCCTCTGCTTGACAACCTGTAAAGTGTTATGAGAAACTTATAGATATTTGAAGATTAGATTGTTCTTTTTTTCTGAAATTCACAAGAAAGTAAATACTTCAAACTTTTTACTGGTCTTTAGAAACATTCCAGAACAAATTATTAAAAGATTGGCTATGTGAGTTTAATAAAATGATAATCACTGAGTTTATAAAAAAGGCATAGCCAGTTTTGGATTTATTTTCTTTTTAGACTGTGGGCCAGCGCCCTGGTATAGCCATAGTTCTTCCTAATTTTGGTAAAGCATTTGATAGATTCTCAAGATACTAGATGGAGAAATTTGAGCTGAAAAATAGTACAGTTCTTGCCTGGAGAATCCCAGGGACGGGGAAGCCTGGTGGGCTGCCATCTATGGGGTCGCACAGAGTCGGACATGACTGAAGCGACTTAGCAGCAGCAGCAGCAGCAGCAGATAGATTTGTAACTTGTTGGGGAACTATGTGCAAAGATTACTGATTAAAATTAATTTATGTTATCCTTGGCCCTGTTCTGTTCAATATTTTTAAATGTGACCTTGATAAAGTTATAGATGATGTGAGACAGCAGAATAGTGTATCAGATGATAGAATCAATGTCCAGAACTGATTGGCTGGCATCATATACTGTCGAGCTTATACTGAATAAGAGTAATGTAGCACTCCAATCTCACTGCACAAATTTAAAATGAATTACATATGGGTTAAAAGCAACATGTGTGAGAAAAATTTATGGGTAAAAGTATTATATGAAAGCAAGCATGATGGCAGACCTGTTCTCCTTTACATAGGTCAAATCATACAATGTGATATGTATAAGACATGATGTCACATTTTCAGCTGGAACGCAGATCAACTATAGTGTCCAAGGAGAGAGACTAAAGTAGTGAAAAACCTTATTGTTTATATTATGAATGTTTTCTGTATATAAAATCTATATAAAAATTTTTTCTGTATATAAAATCACTGTCTTAATTCTCTGTCATGTGGGAGCTGTCATTTCTTGAAGAACCATGAAATATTTCTTGAATTTTTGTCAGTGTTGGGGACAGTGATCATTTCTAGTATCATCCTCTCTCTCCATCATGGACTATGGGAAGTCATGGAATATACCTCCAATGAATTAGAGAAAACATTCCTTGCTTTCCCAAAATTAATGACAGAAGAAAAGAGAGAGAAAGCATGAATCCATCGTATATCAAAAAGCAGTGAAGTAATCCAAATTTTTTGTTTCATGTTGAATTGCTAAGAATGCTTATTAAATGGTAGGAACTAGTGATTTCTGCCTTTTTTCCTTCCACCTTAATGATAATTTTCAGTTGAACTTTTTTGCTGTATTTTTCCATTGGTAATCTGAACATTCAGAAAACTAAGATCAAGGCATCTGGTTCCATCACTTCATGGCGAATAGATGGGGAAACAGTGGAAACAATGACAGATTTTATTTATAGGGGCTCCAAAATCACTGCAGATGGTGACTCCAGCCATGAAATTAAAAGATGCTTGCTCCTTGGAAGAAAAGTTATGACCAACCTAGACAGCATATTAAAAAGCAGGAACATTACTTTGCAACAAAGGTCTGTCTAGTCAAAGCCATGGTTTTTCCAGTAGTCATGTATGGATGTGAGAGTTGGACTGTGAAGAAGGCTGAGTGCTGAAGAATTGATGCTTTTGAACTGTGGTGTTGGAGAAGACTCTTGAAAGTCCCTTGGACTGCAAGGAGATCCAACTAGTCTATCCTAAAGGAAATCAACCCTGAATATTCATTGGAAGGACTGATGCTGAAGCTGAATCTCCAATACTTTGGCCACCTGATGCGAATAACTGACTCATTTGATAAGACCCTGATGCTGAGAAAGATTGAAGGCAGGAGAAGGGGACGACAGAAGATGAGATGGTTGGATGACATCACTGACTCAATGGACATGAGTTTAAGTGAACTCTGGGAGTTGGTGATGGACAGGGAGGCCTGGTGTGCTGCTGTCCATGGGGTCACAAAGAGTCGGACATGACTGAACAACTGAACTGAACGGACTGAATCTGAAGGTTATCTGCCTTCAGTATATGTTAAATGAAATTGTTAATTGACTTCTTTTAAATTTATACATAAAACAATGATGACAAATATTTTCAAAGAACAAAAGACATATTTTTCATACAAAAACCATAGAGAAGAAAACCTGAAAATTTTGAAGCGACCTGTTTGTAGAGCTGCAAAACCAAATTCCAGAGTCCAAAACATTTGGCTTGGGTATTTCTTTAACCTCTGTCAAATTTAAGGAACTTTATTTAAAATACAATTTGGAAGCACGTACTAGCCACTTCATAGCACAAAGAGGAATGGAACGGCGAAAAATAACAGCAATTATAGAATTTGTCATTCCAGAGTCTACAAGGTAAAGTATTAGGAACCAGAAGGGATAAAGTTACACATCCTTTTGTTGCTGGCACCAGTAAGAGAAGAAAGAGATACTGGGAAAATAAAAGAATAAGGTATTTGCAATTTTGTGGCTTGGGTTACTAAGCACTTGCAATAAATAAAGCTTAAAACACAAGCACATCATCTAAGACAGCTATGTATTAAAAACCCAAAGACCTTCAGAACTAAAGGACTTTTTTTTCCAGAGACTGAACTAAATTATTTTGTAGGAACAAAGTACTCAGAATGACTGGCTAATTTAGATCATTTAAAACAGTCATATTTGATTGTAGCCATAACTTTTAAAGTGTGCAGTTGTTTCATAAGATAAAACCACAAATTGAAGAGGGGCTAGTTTAAAGTATACAAATGAGTATACAGATGATATTTATGTGTTCCTTTGCTGTTTAAGTACTCGTCAGGGTCAGAAATTAAATGATTGATCTCAATAGTAAATTCTTCTGATAGTTACCAAATTTCCCCAAAGAAAATGTTTTACAATTCATCAGGAGATAATTGACCTGTGATTATAATATAGAGACATTTCTAACTTTCAGTGTGATCAAAATGATATGAAAGTTGGTGATTTAAGAGAAATTTTAGTTGTTACTGCTGCTTTGCTAGTAACACTTAGGTAGCATCTCCAAAGCAAATGAAAGTAAATGTGGGCAGAGCTTGCAACTTTGTTTTTATGAACCTGAGTACTTTGGCATGCAAGAAGGCAAAATCGTTATTTGAGGAGGCTTTACAAATAGCTGAGGAAAGAAGAGAAGCAGAAAGCAAGGGAAAAAGGAAAAGATATACCCAACTGAATGCAGAGTTCCAGAGAAGAGCAAGGACAGATAAGAAGGCTTTCTTAAGTGAACAATGCAAAGAAGTAGAGGAAAACAATAGAATGGGAAGGACTAGAGATCTCTTCAAGAAAATTGGAGACATCAAGGGAACATTTCATGCAAGAACGGGCACGATAAAGGACAGAAACAGTAAGGACCTAACAGAAGCAGAAGAGATTGAGAAGAGGTGGCAAGAATACACAGAAGATCTATACAAAAAAAGGTCTTAATGACCCAGATAACCACGATTGTGTGGTCACTCACCTAGAGCCAGACAGCCTAGAGTGTGAGGTCAAGTGGACCATAGGAAGCCTTACTACAAACGAAGCTAGTGGAAGTGATGGAATTTCAGCTGAGCTTTTTAAAATCCTAAATGATAGTGCTGTCAAAGTCCTACACTCAATATGTCAGCAAATTTGGAAAACTCAGCAGTGGCCACAGAACTGGAAAAGGTCAGTTTTCATCATAGTCCCAAAGAAAGGCAATGCCAAAGAATGTTCAAACTACCAGACAGTTGTGCTCATATCTCATGCTAGTAAGGTTATGCTCAAAATCCTTGAAGTTAGGCTTCAGCGGTATGGAACGAACAGTTTCCAAATGTACAAACTGGTTTTAGAGAAGGCAGAGGAACCAGAGATCAAATTGCGAACATTCGTCAGATCATACAGAAAGCAAGAGAATTCCAGAAAAACATCTGCTTCATTGACTACTTGAAGATCTTTGATTATGTGGATCACAACATATGTGGAAAATTCTTAAAGAGATGGGTAAATCAGACCACCTTACCTGCTTCCTGAGAAACCTGAATGCAGGTCAAGAAGCAACCTTATATGGAATAAATGACTGGTTCAAAATTGGAAAAGGAGTAAGACAGGCTGTATATTATCACCTATATTTAACTTCTATGCAGAGTAGAAGTTATTCACACACCCTGTGAAGTGCCAGGTTGGATAAATCATGATTGCCGGGAGAAATGTCAACAACCTCAGATATGCAAATGATACCACTCTAACAGCAGAAAATGAGGAGGAACTACAGAGTCTCTTGCTGAAAGTGAAAGAGGAGAGTGAAAAAGCTGGCTTAGAGCTCAGCGTTCAGAAAACTAAGATCATGGCACCTGGTCCCATCACTTCATGGCAAATCGAAGGGGAAAAAGTGGAAACAGTGACAGACTTTATTTTCTTGGGCTCCAAAATCACTGCAGATGGTGACTGCAGTCATGAAATTAAAAGATGCTTGCTCCTTGGAAGGAAAGCTGTGACAAACCTAGACGTTGTATTAAAAAGCAGAGCCGTCACTTTGCCAATAAAGGTCCATATAGTCAAAGTTATGGTTTTTTCAGTAGCCATGTATGGATATGAGAGTTGGACCATGAAGAAGGCTGTGCGCCAAAGAATTGATGCCTTTGAACTGTGGTGTTGAAGACTCTTGAGAGTCCCTTGGACTGGTTCATCCTAAGTTCCTAAGTTCCAACCAGTCCATCCTAAGGGAAATTGGTCCTGAATATTCATTGGAAGGACTGATGTTGAAGCTGAAACTCCAATACTTAGGCCACCTGATGCAAGGAGCTGACTCATTGGAAAAGACCCTGATGCTGGGATAGATAGAAGGCAAAAGAAGAGAGTGACAAAGGATGAAATAGTTAGAGAGCATCACTGACTCAATGAACAGCAATTTGAGCAAACTCTGGGAGACAGAGAAAGACAGGGAAGCCTGGTGTGCTGCAGTCCATGGAGTCCCAAAGAGTCGAACATGACTTAGTGACTGAACAGCAAAAAAGGTTGGATACTTTTCCGGTATTTATTTTCTGTTTGAACGTTCTCTTTTAGATGAGTCTGTTCAAATGTTTTATCTGTTTGGGGAGGTGTCTTTTTCTTTTCCATTTTGATTTAGGGAAGTTTTGTATCTGTGAAATGAGTTGTTTTTCAGTTTTAAGTACAGCGAAAGAAAACAAATCAGTACCTTGTATTATTTGCACTCTCTTTATGGTGTACATTGATTTAAAAAATCTTAATCTTAATGTGGTCATAGTTGTCAATGTTTTTTTTTGAAAATAATGCTTTCTTTGTTGCTTGAGATGTTTTCCCTGTCCTAAAATTATTGATATATTCTTCAATGTTATCTTCTTAAAGTTCCCACTTTTCTAATCTTTGAAAAGGTTTGTGTAAAAATTAAATTTGTTCCTTAGATTTTTGGTAAAATTTACTGAGAATCATTTCCCATCTTTGTAGGAAAAGTGTAAACTATTGATTCATTTTGTTTAATGATTATAAGACTGTTCAGGCTTTCTATTTCTCCTTGAATTAATTTTTTCAAGTTATATTTTCCCCAAGAATTTCCCACTTCAACTGTGTTTTCAAATTTATTACTAATTTTGGTCATTAATTTTAATTATTCTTAATTTTTATATTAACATCTTGGGCATATATTATCTCCAAAGGACTGCTTTAGATGTATCACTAAAGCTTTGATATATTGTATTTTCATAATTATTTGATCAAAATGTTTTATAAATCTGTTTTCTGGGCTCCCTGAATACCAAGATTAGTCATCAATAAAATTCTTTTCATATGTAAACCTTGTAAAGTGAAGATTTCCTTTACCTTTAGATGATTGCCTAAATCTCTCTGTTCTCTCTTCCATATTCCTTTATGACTGGGCCCAGTGTTGGTTAATTGTCTCCTTGAATCTTTACTGATGTTTCATCATTCTTTTCACCTTGCTTCTTAAAATCGCTTTGCTTCTCATATCTTTAAGCTATATCAGACATTATCCCTCTGTTGATTTCATCTACAGTTCCCTTGGTCACTCTTTCGGCATTCAAAAAGTTTTGGTTCTTGACTCATTGCCACTTTTCCCAACACCACTCATCAAAATTTCTTGTGAAATAAATATCCTCATAGATATTCTTTCCAAAGTTCTGCACTGTTAAATTTCCTCATCTCTCTCCTCAATTCATCTTGTCGTCAACCATGCCTTGGCTCTTAATCCTTTGGTCATATCCTTGATCTTGTTATTAGTAATAAGTTTCATGAGCTTCGCAGGTGGTGCTAGTGGTAAAAACCCTCCTGCCAATGCAGGAGACACAGGAGACCTGGATTCAATCCCTGGGTCGGGAATATCCCCTGGAGGAGAGTATGGCAACCCACTCTGGTATTCTTGCCTGGAGAATCCCATGGACAGAGGAGACTGGCAGGTTACAGTCCATGGGGTCACAAACAGTTGGGCACGACTGAAGTGACTTAGTTTGCATGCATGCAGTAAGTTTCATGATATCACTTTAAAGCATCTTTCCCCTCCCCCCCGTAACTATTTTTCCTTTCTCCTTTATTTCCTCCAAGAACCTGAAGCAAAGACTGTTTATGTTCCATATGTCCCCTTGGTCCAACTGTGTTCACCTGAGTTCAGATTTCCCAGCATACTGACAGCATTCCATCTCAGTCACCTGTACCTTTCTTCTCTCTGCTTCTCTTCTTTTCTGAAGGCTTTCTCAGAGAAAAACAATTGATGTCACAGGAAGTTCTCCCAGTATGTGTAGGCACACCCCAGAAGTAGGGAAATGGCACTTAACAGTCCCATGGAAAATCGTCAGCCGTTAGGGATAGAGTCAGTGAATAAGATCGCAGCCTCCCTATCTTTGGTAGGAAAATTCTGAGGCACACCCTACGTGGTTGTCAGATTGTCCCCTCTAAGACCAAACTCTTGTTGCTCAGCTTTACTGAGTTCACTTGCTTCCTTGTCTTTCCTCCCCACTTTCTCATTTCTTTACTTGTGTCCTGGAATTGCCTGCACTCAAGTCCTTGCCTCAATGTCTCTATCGCTCAGTGCATTTTTTCATGTTCTCCTTTTTCTTCTTAGTCATTTTAGATTCCATGATACAAGATTATATTCACTTCCTTGACTGTCCTCAATTCTCTTGTCCTTCCCAGTCTTTGTCATATTGGACTGAATAAACCCTGACCTTTGTTCAACGTGAATCTTAGACTACTATTTATCCCTTTCTCTGATTTACTCTGGCAATCTGGAAGAATATATAATCTACTAATTTGTTTATCTGTCTGTTGCTCCCTACTAGAATCTAAATGCCATGAAATCAGAAAATCTTGCCTGTTTTATTTCTGTTTTCAGACTGCCTAGAAATGTACACAGTACAGGCTTAATACATATCTGTTGAATTTCTGAATAAGGCTAGATAAATGTTTTGGGCACTATGGTCTCAGAATTATCCTCAGATGGTTTCTGAGGAGGACAGCATCTTTCCATATATTTCCCTTTGTTTAACTCTCACCTTTCTCTATTCATGTCTTCTTAAAACAGGTGATAGATATAATGACTGAAAAACATGTGTAAAAAAGATATGTTGGTACAGTTCAGTTCAGTTCAGTCGCTCAGTCGTGTCCGACTCTTTGCGACCCCATGAATCGCAGCACGCCAGGCCTCCCTGTTCATCATCATCTCTCGGAGTTCACTCAGACTCAAGTCCATCGAGTCCGTGATGCCATCCAGCCCTCTCATCCTCGGTCGTCCCCTTCTCCTCCTGCCCGCAATCCCTCCCAGCATCAGAGTCTTTTCTGATGAGTCAGCTTTTCGCATGAGGTGGCCAAAGTACTGGAGTCTCAGAAAAAGCAGTCATACCTCTTTGCCTTGAGTTATTATCTGCAGAAAGTTAAGGACTCATTTTAACGTTATCACTCTATATCTTTAGCCTTTTTTTTTCTAAACCCAAGTCTAGACCATTCTTTTCACCCTGTCTTGACACTGTCTTTTTCACATGTAGAACCCCTGTGTCATTTCTACTTTACATTCCAGAAAAAAAATTCCCAGTGCCTGTGTTCCTCCCGTTCCACTGATTCTGACTCTCAAGAATATAGGCTGTAATGATAACTCTTCAACTAGCTTCCTAGGTGATACCCCAGAATGTACGTTGTGCTTAGAAAAGAAACTACCTCATAGTAGAAACCTTCATAAAATAAGATTCTTTGGATAGTCAGAACCCTCTATGACAAGATCTAAGTCATTAATAAAAATCAACTTCAAGAGTAATGTTATATGGTATGCCATTATTTTTACTTAATAATGATCATCTATAGTATCTGTGTTGTTACAGTGTTTCAACTTTAAACCAGCTTCTCTATCAAAAGGGAAGCAACTAACTGATTTAATGTCTCTACTAGCAAATGACCTGAACTTAGGCCTAAGACTGCAACATTAACCTTGGAAAGTATTGTCCATATGGAGAGATACATTAGGCTTCTCTAGAGGAAAGCTAAAATGTAGTTACTTCCCATCATGTAACTTTGATTTGGTGTAGTAACTTTAGAGGAGCAAAGGTTATGTCTGCAGATTTTGTCAGTGGACTCTGAGAGGTTCTCTTTAATTGTCAGCAAAATATTAGAAGATCTGGAACCCTTGATGATAACTCTGTCGTTACCCCAAGATTCATCCTATTTCAGATTTAGGAAATTATGGGTCTCAGAGTTATCCTCAGTTGGCTTGTGAGGAGGACAGCATCTTTCCATATATTTCCCTTTTTTTACTCTCACCTTTCTCTATGTCTTCTTAAAACAGATAGTCATGATAGATATCATGACTGAAAAACATGTGTAAAAAAATGTTTTATACATCTTAATCCTGTTTGCAGGATTAGGCCATCAAGATTTGTTTTTATCTCAGTGCCACCAGCAAATAATGATTGCACTTTGCAAAACATGAGTTCATTATTGTCAATACCTTCTATATAGATGGTCATATGATCCTTATATGAAAGAAGTAGATATATTACATTTACTAAAAAATGAGGTAAAAGGCATAGAAAAGTTAAATGATTTGATTAAAGCAAATAGCTCATAACAGAGCCAAAAATATCTCTGTGGTTCCTTGGTGTCAGTTCCGTCTCATGCTGCTTTTTCCTTGAATAAATCACACAACTCTGAGAGTAAGTGAAGGTTTGTTGCCTGGTTAAGAGAAATGAGGCATTAAAAACTTATCTTGGTGTGGGAGATTAAAGATGGTCACCTATTGTTTGCTATTCCTCCCGTAAGGAGGTAAAATATATTCCTTCACCATCTTTGTTTCTGAGCTGGCCTTCACGACTTACTGAACCAATCAATGGGGTAGAAATCACATTCCAATACAAGGTTACAGCTTCTGCCTGACTTCCGCAGTAAGCATTCTCAGCACTTCAAATCACCATGAAAGAAGTTAGACCACTCTGAAAGAGAGCATGTGGCGAGACCCTGAGAAGGAATAAAGAGGGGGAAATGCTGAGCCAAGCCCAGGCTTCCAGCCTCCTCATTTCTATCAGTTGATGCTTAATGGTGCCAAAGAATCAACAGTCGAGTTCTGCTTGGAATTCTGTCACAGGAAATAATGAAATATGGTAAAATTGTTGTTACAGCCACTAAGTTTTGGGATAGTTTGTTATGCAGCAAAAGTCCCATTCAGTTCAGTTCAGTTCAGTCACTCACTCTTTGTGACCCCATGAATCGCAGAACGCCAGGCCTCCCTGCCCATCACCAACTCCCGGAGTTCACTCAGACTCACGTCCATCGAGTCAGTGATGCCATCCAGCCATCTCATCCTCGGTCGTCCCCTTCTCCTCCTGCCCCCAATCCCTCCCAGCATCAGAGTCTTTTCCAATGAGTCAACTCTTTGCATGAGGTGGCCAAAGTACTGGAGTTTCAGCTTTAGCATCATTCCTTCCAAAGAACACCCAGGGCTGATCTCCTCTAGAATGGACTAGTTGGATCTTCTTGCAGTCCAAGGGACTCTCAAGAGTCTTCTCCTACACCACAGTTCAAAAGCATCAGTTCTTCGGCACTCAGCCTTCTTCACAGTCCAACTCTCACAACCATACCTGACCACAGGAAAAACCATAGCCTTACCTAGATGGACCTTAGTCGGCAAAGTAAAGTCTCTGCTTTTCAATATGCTATCTAGGTTGGTCATAATTTTTCTTCCAAGGAGTAAGCATCTTTTAATTTCATGGCTGCAGTCACCATCTGCAGTGATTTTGGAGCCCCCCAAAATAAAGTCTGACACTGTTTCCCCATCTATTTCCCATGAAGTGATGGGACCGGATGCCATGATCTTCGTTTTCTGAATGTTGAGCTTTAAGCCAACTTTTTCACTCTCCTCTTTCACTTTCATCAAGACGGTTTTGAGTTCCTCTTCACTTTCTGCCATAAGGGTGGTGTCATCTGCCTATCTGAGGTTATTGATATTTCTCCCGGCAATCTTGATTCCAGCTTGTGTTTCTTCCAGTCCAGCATTTCTCATGGTGTACTCTGCATAGAAGTTAAATAAGCAGGGTGACAATATACAGCCTTGACGGACTCCTTTTCCTATTTGGAACCAGTCTGTTGTTCCATGTCCAGTTCTAACTGTTGCTTCCTGACCTGCATACAGATTTCTCAAGAGGCAGGTCAGGTGGTCTGGTATTCCCATCTCTCTCAGAATTTTCCACAGTTTATTGTGATCCACACAGTCAAAGTCTTTGGCATAGTCAATAAAGCAGAAGTAGATGTTTTTCTGGAACTCTCTTGCTTTTTCCATGATCCAGCGGAT
>SJYT01048169.1:72570-98085 GCA_006410635.1 Cephalophus harveyi | reverse complement strand
ACTCCTTTTCCTATTTGGAACCAGTCTGTTGCTCCATGACCAGTTCTAACTGTTCCTTCCTGACCTGCATACAGATTTCTCAAGAGGCAGGTTAGGTGGTCTGGTATTCCCATTCAATTACTACAGACTAAATCTCCAAAGATTGGTGTATAACATGCCAAAGATATGTGTTGTTATGAAAACAGGTGGCTTAGCAAAGCAACAGATGACAAAGAGATCAAAAGGGGCCCTTCCAACCTGTCAACATTTATTAATTGAGTAACTATTATATTCCCAACACCATGCTTGACTTCAAGGGGGGTATATAAGGTACAGAACCACAAAGGGCTTAGAAGCCCAATGTGTTGTGCGCCTCCTCCCACCAGCATGCACCATGGACACATTTCTCACATGTCAAGGCTCAGGTCAAGGCTTTCTCCATGAAGCTACCCATCCCTCACCAATCCTGGGTACTTAACTGAGAACCTACTACTTGCCAAGCATAGTATTACCACATATGCTTTCCTCACAACAGTTTAAGAGGGCTCTGCCTTATTTCAGCTTTCATAATACAAACTGCATCCTTTCCTTGGTCTATGTAGGGCCAAGTTTTTCATAACTTTTTGCTTTTTGTTAATGCTTTCACTGCTTAAAATGACCCCCAAGTGTAGTGCAGAATGGCTGTCCAGTATCCAAAGTGCAGGAAGGCTGTGATGTACCTTACAGAGAAAGAATATGTGTCAGATAAGCTTTCTTCAGGCATGAGTTTTAGTGCTATCAATGTGAATTAAATTTTAATAAATCAACAATAATACATTAAATAAAATCTCCTTAAACAAAAACATACATAAAACAACTTTATGTATTGGCCGATTTTCTTAGTTGTGTAAATATTATGACCAGAGATTGTTAGGACTCTGTATTTTTCCTAAGAGTAATGCTTTGGTATTGCTAATTCAGTGTTCCTGGTGACTGCAGAAAATAACAAACAATACTGTAATAAAAATAAAAGATGAAAACATGAAGAAAAGAAGCCATTTGTTGGAGAAATGACATTAACAGATGAAAAGTTTCTTCATGAACCCACACAAAGCCCAACATATATAGATTTTATTATTGATATGATAAAGAAGTGCCAGAAAGTGGATCATCATATAATAAAGAAAACATACAAAGGGGAAGGAGTACATGTCCTACTCAATGGGAAGAAAATATTCTGTAACAATTTCTTTCCAAAAGAGTGAATATTTATTATGCAAATTGAAGTATATCAGGCTGACCTGAATTTAACACTCCATAATTAACAACTTTTCTCTTTGTATCTCATTGAGCACATTAGAAATCTGAATGTTTCACATTTGCAAAAATATAATAGCACCACACTTTTAACCACAAGTATTTTCAAGGGCCCACTCTAACTCTCTCCTAAATTTTTATGAATATTTTTTTCTTATGAAAAAAAACAACAACAAGATTATCTCCATTGTTTTAAAAAATGCACTGGAATATTTATCTCTGACCTCTTCATAAAGGAAGAAGAGAGTTTTCCATTGACTTTATAAAGCAGATTCTACGTTGTGGCATGATGGGAGAGGGCCTGACCTGACAGTCCCTTATCCATATGATTGTGGTAAAAGCAGACATAATATTATGGCTCAAACAGAACAAAGACGAGCTTCCAAAGTACATGGTTTAAATAATTCCAGAGCTTTGGGACACAGATCTCTTTTTTTAAGACACGAATCTCATGTAACCATAATCATGATTGGTGGTGGGGAAGTTTAAAAACAGAGTGTCCCCCAAAACCTCCAGACTTAGTTATACCACAGCTAAATCAGGTGATTCCAACACATGATTCACATCCCACAAAAAATGAAATGTTTACAAAAAAAGGCTCCCAAAGTAGCCTTTTCTCAAAATCCATTCAAATTTTTAAGCCAATCTTTCTATATTTTGTTTGCCATAACTACCATGTTTCCTATTCTAAAATAAAAGGTTCATTCAAACACACACACACAATTTTCACATCTAAGTTTTAGCATTCTGACATATTTTAAAAGCAAATTTGCAGATGTAGGTCGCAAGTCAAGCCTATTACTATAGTGATGTGTATACACATACATTTTTTTATCATGGAAACTTTTCAGTTCAGTTCAGTCGCTCAGTTGCGACCGACTGAGTCGCTGAAACTTTTCAGTTCAGTTCAGTCGCTCAGTTCCGACTCTTTGCGACCCCATGAACTGCAGCACGCCAGGCCTCCCTGTCCATCACCAACTCCCAGAGTTTACCCAAACTCATGTCCATTGAGTCAGTGATGCCATCCAGCCATCCCATCCTCTGTCGTCCCCTTCTCCTCCTGCCCCCAATCCCTCCCAGCATCAGGGCCTTTTCCAATGAGTCAGCTCTTCGCATGAGGTGGCCAAAGTATTGGAGTTTCAGCTTCAGCATCAGTCCTTCCAACGAACACCCAGGACTGATCTCCTTTAGGATGGACTGGTTGGATCTCCTTGCAGTCCAAGGGACTCTCAAGAGCCTTCTCCAACACCACAGTTCAAAAGCTTTACACATACACAAAAATGGAAGAGGGAATGGGATAGCAAATTTCCATACACCAATCACCCAGTTTCAAAAATTATTAGAGATATTAGAGATTATATTTTTAAATGCAAAGAAAAAAAATCTCATAGCAGCATACCTTTTCCTATCTACAACTGTAGAAACAATAACATGATCACCAACACTGAATGCTTTGCAGAATATGAGTTGTATTTGACCTGCAAACACATTAAATTTTGACATGAAATGCCAAAGGAATAGCTGCGTAGAGCAATTTTCCTAAATCCTTTACATAAAATTGCTTAAATCCATTGTATAAAATTAATGCTAAAAATTCATGTTGACTCTAACAACATCTGATTTTTTAAAGAAATGTTTTAGTGTTACAAAGTTATGCATTTTCATTTTGTGAAGTTTCCAAATGCGATTACACAAATCTGCATATGGATGGGTATTCTACGGTATTATAAAATAATTGTTCATTTCTTGGTACAATAACAATATTACATTTAAGTAAGTACTGTTTTGTTCTTAGGAGATGCATTAATAAAGTAACTGAGGGAGAAATGTTATAATGTCTGCAACTTGCTTTTCAAATAATTCAGCAAAATTCTGTTTGTGTGTGTGTGTGTGTGTGTGTGTGTATACATGTGTCTGTAGATCCCAGGCTGGCAAACTTTTTCTGTAAAGGACCAGATAGTAACAGTTTTAGGCTTTGTAGATCAAAAGACAAAATCAAGGATGTTTTGGAGGCAACTGTGTAACTAGTTAAAATGTTGCTGCTTAAAAATGTAAAAAACTTTCATTAATTCAAGGTTGTACAAAAACAAGCAATGAGCCAGAACTGGCCTTGACTTTAGTTTGCCACCTGTGACACACAGATACATACAGATAGATACAGTTAGAGCAAATATGAGAGAGCTAACAATTGTTGAAACTATGAATACATAAGGGTGTTCATTGTATTAGTCTTTCAAATTTTCCAAATGTTTGAAGAATTCCATAATAAAAAGCCGGGAAAATGGAAATACATAAAAACACAATGAAAATAAATCTCTTCCACAGTATAAGCACCTAGAGATTAACATCGTGGTAAAGTAGCTTTTATTTTTAGTTCCTGGAATGTGTGTTTCTTGCAACTATAATGAGATCCTGCTACTGCTACTGCTAAGCCACTTCAGTCGTGTCCGACTCTGTGCGACCCCATAGACGGCAGCCCACCTGGCTCCGCCATCCCTGGGATTCTCCAGGCAAGAACACTGGAGTGGGTTGCCGTTTCCTTCTCCAATGCATGAAAGTGAAACGTGAAAGTCAAGTTGCTCAGTTGTGTCCTACTCCACATAAAGTTTTATAGCCTGCCATTTTCATTCACCATTTAGTCATAAGCATTTTCACATATTATCCGCTCCAGTTGTGCCCGACTCTGTGCGACCCCATAGACGGCCTCCCACCAGGCTCCGCCGTCCCTGGGATTCTCCAGGCAAGAACACTGGAGTGGGTTGCCATTTCCTTCTCCAGTGCATGAAAGTGAAAGGTGAAAGTGAAGTCGCTCAGTGTGTCCAACTCTTACCGACCTCATGGACTGCAGCCTACCAGGCTCCTCTGTCCATGGGATTTTTCAGGCAAGTGTACTGGAGCCGGGTGCCATTGCCTTCTCCAATTATCATGACATATATTCTATTGAACAAATGTTTTAAGATGTTTTAACTATCTCCCAATTATTGAACATTCCACCTACACTAGTTTGTTTTTGTTTTGTGTTTTCTATTTTCTATTCTTTACTTTGAAAAATTTTAAAGCTCTGGAAAAGTTACAAGAGCAATATAACCAACGAATATCGTATACCTTCCACCTGGGTTCACCAACTACTAACAGTTTAACAAATTTGCATTATCTCCACTCTGTATAATTATTTTTATTGCTATTTTGAGAATCTTCAGTACATTACTCTTAAATTTCTTACTAAAATATTTGAAAACTACTAAAGAGCTGATTTCCTCAGGGTTTCCAATGTTCACATTAAATGTCCTCTGAGACCTAACTGATCTCGCGGGAAGAAGAGTCGAAAATACCCATATATATTAACAAACCCAGGAACTATTTTTAAAGGCAAACTCAAAATCTTCACCTTGCCAATCAAAAGTTACATCATGAATTAGGAGTTAGATTTAACAGGTCTCTAATGCTTTACTTACTCTGTAAAGAGACATGGCCCCAAACATATTTTTCCAAAATGAGCATGTGACATGTCAGAGTGTCATATCACACCTCTGTAATAATTTAACTTTCTCTTAATACTATTTGTCTTGGTCCCCATCTTCATCCCAGCCTTCTGGAAAAATTCACCTAAACTGCTTTGAATGTTTCTCTTTGACTCTACTGCCACCTAGCGTTGAGCAAAAAGAATTCTGGGCTTTGTAAAAAGAGAAATTGAATATGTACTATTTGCTTGTCTGAATGCAAAGCCTGTTTCATTGCAGAATAAACTCTTGGGAACTAAATCCACCATGGTCTTCTTGCTTTGCATCATGTAACATTTCTAAGAAAAAAGTCATACTTCAAAAATTAGACTGTATTTCACATTATGGTGCGGAGAAGGAAATGGCAACCCACTCCAGTACTCTTGCCAGGAAAATCCCACGGACAGAGGAGCCTGGTAGGCTACAGTCCACGGGGTCGCAAAGAGTCGGACACGACTGAGCGACTTCACTCTCACTTTTCACTTTCATGCATTGGAGAAGGAAATGACAACCCATTCCAGCATTCTTGCCTGAAGAATCCCAGGGACAGAGGAGCCTGGTGGGCTGCTGTCTATGGGGTCGCAAAGAGTCGGACACGAATGAAGTGGCTTAGCAGCAGCAGCAGCACATTACAGTGAGACAAGTTAGATGATGAGGCTTTGTTTTTCCAACGTCATGTGGCCTGTTTGGCCCTTTCACTCCAATCGTGTACTTGTGCCTTTCAGATGGTATTTTCCTTCTTTCCAGTGTGACAAGTTGGAAGGAGGGTGGAGAAAAGAGGGAAAGGAGAAATTCAAAGGAAACAGAAGAATGAGATAGGGACATAGATGACAAGAAAAAATAATAATAACACTAAAGATGGGGTATAGACACAGGAAAGAAAATGGGAGCGGGAAAGCACAGGAGAAAATGCCAAAGAGCCAAGGTATAAAAAGGAAAGGAAAGAAATGGAGAGAGCGAGGGGGCCAAGATCAGGTGATCATTCACTGATCAGCCTTGAGAAAGGACCACAGGGCCAGGCCTGCACACATTGGACAGTTTAGAGAGCTCAGGCCTCACTGAGGCCCCATATCCCACCCCAGTGCACACTGGCTCCTGCTCCCCCCGACCCTGCTCCATCCTTTCCCTCCCCACCTCCTTTCCCACAGGACAATGGTATTATTTGTTACACACGCTATCCTCCTGCAATAAAATATAAGTTCCAGGAGGGCAGAGATCTTGGCCTTTTTTTCTTCCTGTTTTGTTCTTTGACGTAACCCAAGTGTGTAGAGCAATGGATGCTACATTATGACATGATTTAATAAACATTTATTGAATAAATGAAGACATGGGGAGCACTCTAGAAATGGACAAGATGTATTTATAACATTTGTTTTGCTTTATGACAGTGATACCTGTTCTCCTGGGTAGACCACACTTTCCATCACAGGTTACCACCTAGTTTTTAACACATCCTGCTACAGACTGAAAATTTTTGCATGCCCCCCGCCCCCAACCACCACCATTTATATAATGAAACTTAATGCCCAATGTGATGGATGGTATTAGGAGGTGGGGCCTATGGGAGGTGCTTAGCTCATGAGGGTGGAGTCCTCAAGAATGGGATTAGTGCCCATATGAGAGACCCCACAGAGCTCCCTCGGCCATTCCACCACGTGAGGACACAGGGAAAGTCTGCCCCACCACGCTGGCACTTTGATCTTGGACTTTCGACTCCAGAACTGTGAGAAATATACTAACTATTTTTCATAAGCCACACAGTATTTCACTACAGCAGTCCACATTTCCCTTCTGAGTAGATAAGCACTTCCTAGAAATTATCTTTGGAACATTGTTTTTAGTCACTAAGTTGTGTCCGACTCTTTTGCAACCCCATGAACTGTAGCTCACCAGGCTCCTCTTGTCCATGAGATTTCCCAGGCAAGAATACTGGGGTGGGTTGCCATTTCCCCCTCCAGGGGATCTTCCTGACCCAGGGATCGAACCCACCTCTTCTGCATAACCGGTGAATTCTTTACCACTGAGCCACTAGGAAGTCCAATTGGAAACATTAGGAGCAGCTGAATTCACAAATCAAAAATCGATGAAACAATGTTTTCAAGTATCTCATGGGTGGATATTCACTAAATAGATATACAAAATAATTCACTAAATAGATATACATATCTGGAAATGTGGCCCTTGAGGCATGCTTGTAAAACAATGCTGACTCAACAAGTGCTCACACAAGAAAGTCTTGCCAGCCAGATGCTAACACTACTTTCAGATCGCACATCATAATTTTCAGCTGCACTGTTTTGTGGCTTTAAAGGAGGGAAAACTGGATTTACCCTATTTCTCCCTTTCCAACTTGGCCTCCCATGTCATGGACACGATAGTCATGACAGTCCAGGGCCAGGGTCTCTCCCACCTTCCACCAGACCACTGTGGGACCTGCAGCAACTGTCATGGTGTCACCAGCCTAGTGGGTGAATAGGGTGGGGTTCTATAACTCAAATGGGACTTGTAAACAGTTTGGATGAAACTGCCAGCATAGTTTGGCAACCGTCTGTGACCATGGGCAAGTTAAGTAAACTCTTTAGGCTTCTGATTCTTCATTTGTAAAGCAATCATGTAGTTCTGTGTGGTTTTTAAGATAGTGGATTCCAGACAATGAGTCCATTGGTCAGGTAGAAAAAAAAATTTTTTTTAACTTTAAGGATTCACATGGGCTTGCCAACCCTTTATGTTCAAAATAGATTAAAGATGTCGACAACTACAATCATCTATCACCCTTCCTCTCACTCTCACTACAGTGAAGAACTGACAGAGATCCAAATGAGGACCCAAAAGTAATTTTATTAGGGGGTTGGTTAAGTGCCAATGCCCCACATAGTAACAGGGAGCCTCACAAAGCTGAATAAGGGGACACCGGCTGGCATCTCTGGAGGAGCTGGGCTTAGCAACCACACCTGATGCCAAATCGGACACAGCGCAGCCTATCAGATAAGTGCCTCCTTTGCCCAGACAAGCTGGGCCTTGCTCTCCACACCTGCCCTAGAGGCTGTAAAGTGGGCACCTCAGCTACTGCCCCAGAAGCCCCAAAACAGGTCAGAACAGAATGTTAAGATAGCTTCAATGCCACACACACTGTAAGCCAAACTTCATTGCCTTTTCTGTTTTCCATTCCACATGATATTCCATTTAATGCTCAACATCACTCACCAGATGTCCTGCAATGAACATCAGACAAAAGTCTAAAATACTCTAAATAACACAAAGCCCCTGACACAAAAACACCCAAATATTAACATAAGCCTACATTAATGATTCAGAGAAGGCAATGGCACCCCACTCCAGCACTCTTGCCTGGAAAATCCCATTGACGAGGAGCCTGGTGGGCCAGAGTCCATGGGATCGCTAAGAGTGGGACATGACTGAGCAACTTCACTTACACTTTTCACTTTCATGCATTGGAGAAGGAAATGGCAATCCACTCCAGTGTTCTTGCCTGGAGAATCCCAGGGACGTGGGGAGCCTGGTGGGCTGCCATCTATGGGGTCGCACAGAGTCGGACACGACTGAAGTGACTTTGCAGCAGTAGCAACAGCACATTAATGATTATATATCCAGAGAGGTTCAGTTGTTCTATGGTAGGAAACTTCTTCTCAAGAATATAACCCTGACGGCAGAACTGCCTCTTTCATGAGTGTTACAGACAGAAGGTCCTGGATCCCAATGGCACAAAAGGCACTTTTAGGGTCAAGTCCAGAGAAGGCAATGGCACCCCACTCCAGTACTCTTGCCTGGAAACTCCCATGGATGGAGGAGCCTGGTAGGCTGCAGTCCATGGGGTCGCTGAGAGTTGGACACGACTCAGTGACTTCACTTTCAATTTTCACTTTCATGCATTGGAGAGGGAAATGGCACCCCACTCCAGTGTTCTTGCCTGGATAATCCCAGGGACGGCGGAGCCTGGTGGGCTGCCGTCTATGGGGTTGCACAGAGTCGAACACGACTGAAGCGACTTAGCAGCAGTAGTAGCAGCAGGGTCAAGTCAGAAGTTAGAGGTACCATCCACATGCTAGCTTCCCAAGGGATAGATCCTGAGAGAGGAACCATAGAAATGGTGGCACCCCTGTATCTCCTTGATCACTCTGTGCTTCTCAGTTGAGGTAAAGAATGTATGTTACATTGGGTTTTTTAGGTCACATGAGGCACCTTTGCTCATGATCTAAGCATCATGATATACGATGTGTGATATATGAGTGATATCATAATATACTAGTGTGTTGGGTATGAACTGTCACGGGTGGTGTCCCTGGCCCTGAAGAGTGTTTCAAGACAGCAGGTGTTGATGGTGGACAATGGAAATGTGGGTGCTGTGATTCAGAGACCATGTCAGTATGCAGAGTCTTCTTCCACTGCTCTCTGAGCCACAGGTCCATGCAACACCATCCATCCAAACAGGAGCCAGATCACGAGACTGAGATCTGCACCTGGATGACAAGCACTGGAGGGTAGGAGCTGCAGATCCCATGGGTGCTTCCATATTTAGCCCGACAAGTATTGTCATTTATGCTTTTATACATGAATATATCTATGTAACCACAATTCAGATCAAGACATAGAACATTTTCACCAATCTAGAAACCTCTTTCTGCCCCTTCCCATTCCACATATCCCCCCAGAGTAGCCACCATTCTAAATTCTACCACTGTATATTATTTTCTCTGTTCTTAATTTTCACAGAAATGAAACCATATAGTAACTCTCAGAAAAAATAAAAATGTATGCTGCAACTCCCAGTCCCCAGCTCTATGCTCAGGAAGATGCTAGGACTCTGGCATTTTTAAGCCATTCCTAGAACTATTGGTTCAACAGGTACCAGCTGCCAGGTTGAGGGTCTGGCTCAAGTTTCCATAGAGAACAGTCAGTTAAATACATACAATGGAATTATTAGCTAGGCTTAAAAAGGAAGGAAATTCCAATACCTGCTACAGTAGAAACCAGCCTTGAAGACATTATGCTAAGTGAAAGAAGCTACTCACAAGAAGATATACAAGGTATTTATATTTGTATATAGGGCATTTGGCCACCTAATGTGAGGAGCTGACTCATTTGAAAACACCCTGATGCTGGGAAAGATTGAGGACAGGAGGAGAAGGGGATGACAGAGGATGAGATGGTGGGATGGCATCATGAACTCAATGAACATGAGTTTAAGTGAACTCCAGCAGTTGGTGATGGACAGGGAGGCTTGGCATGCTGTGGTTCATGGGGTCACAAAGAGGTGGACATGACTGAGCAACTGAACTGAACTGAGAAGGAATATATATGATTCCTCTTACATGTGGTACTTAGAATAAGCAACTTAATAGAGGCAGAAAGTAGAACAGTGGTTGTCAGGAACTGGAGGGAGGAGGGAGTTATTATTTCATTGGTTCAGTTTAGTCGCTCAGTCGTGTCCGACTCTTTGCGACCCCATGAATTGCAGCACGCCAGGCCTCCCTGTCCATCACCAACTCCTGGAGTTCACTCAAACTCACGTCCATCGAGTCGGTGATGCCATCCAGCCATCTCATCCTCTGTTGTCCCCTTCTCCTCCTGCCCCCAATCCCTCCCACCATCAGGGTCTTTTCCAATGAGTCAACTCTTCACATGAGGTGGCCAAAGTATTGGAGTTTCAGCTTTAGCATCATTCCTTCCAAAGAACACCCAGGACTGATCTCCCTGCAGTCCAAGGGACTCTCAAGAGTCTTCTCCAACACCACAGTTCAAAAACATCAATTCTTCAGTGCTCAGCTTTCTTTATAGTCCAACTCTCACATCTATACATGACCACTGGAAAAACCATAGCCTCGACTAGACGGACCTTAGTTGGCAAAGTAATGTGTCTGCTTTTGAATATGCTATCTAGGTTGTTCATAACTTTTCTTCCAAGGAGTAAGCGTCTCAATTTCATGGCTGCAAATCACCATCTGCAGTGATTTTGGAGCCTAGAAAAATTAAGTCTGACACTGTTTCCACTGTTTCCTCATCTGTTTGCCATGAAGTGATGGAACCAGATGCCATGATCTTAATTTTCTGAATGTTGAGTTTTAAGCCAAATTTTTCACTTTCCTCCTTCACTTTCATCAAGAGGATTTTGAGTTCCTCTTCACTTTCTGCCATAAGGGTGGTGTCATCTGCATAGCTGAGGTTATTGATATTTCTCCTGGCAATCTTGATTCCAACTTGTGCTTCTTCCAGCCCAGTATTTCTCATGATGTACCCTGCATATAAGTTAAATAAGCAGGGTGACAATATACAGCCTTAACGTACTCCTCTTCCTATTTGAAACCAGTCTGTTGTTCCATGTCCATTTCTAACTGTTCTTTCTGACCTGCATATAGGTTTCTCAAGAGGCAGGTCAGGTGTTCTGGTATTCCCATCTCTTTCAGAATTTTCCACAGTTTTTTGTGATCCACACAGTCAAAGGCTTTGGCATAGTCAATAGTTTCATTGGTACAGAGTTTCAATTTGAGAAGTGAAAAAGTTCTAGAGATAGATGATGGTTATGGTTACTCAGCAATGTGAATGTACCTAATATCACTGAACTGTGCACTTAAAAATGGTTAAGTCTGTAAATTTCATATATATTTTACAATTTTTAAATTTTTAATTATGAAAAATCTCTTAATCTGATTGTGGAACTACAAACTCCATTCTATGATTCTCTTCTACGATTCTCTCCAACTCTCAGCTATGCAGTAATGCCAGACACAATGAAACTGTCAAAGCACTGAGGCTCTTTCAGTAAATTCTATAGCCAGCCCCGCCCTCTTGAACTCTCCATTTTGGCTCATGAAGGATCTTCCTCCAACATTTCCACATCTAGGCCAATGCTGGAAAGAGAATTTCCACTCCACAGTCATGCCATCCTAAAGGAAAAGCACCAACAGATGAGCTGACATTTACTGGACATGGCTCACTGGTGGGCGAGGTCTGGGTAAGAGTTCACTGCACCTATGTCTCTTTCAGTGGCTAAGCAGGCTAAGCCCAGCCCATTATGTTGTTGTTTACCTGCTAAGTCGTTTCCAACTCTTTTGTGACCCCAAGGACTGTAGACCATCAGGCTCTTTTGTCCATGGGATTTTCCAGGCAAGAACACTGGAGTGGGTTGCCATTTCCTTCTCCAGAGGATCTTCCCAACCCAGGGATTGAACACACGTCTCCCACATTGCAGGCAGATTCTTTACCACTGAGCCCCCTGGGAAGCCTGGCCCACTCTAGCAAGCCATAATTCTGTCTCTGCTCCACCTCCTCTGCTTGTGACTGGGTATGAGTCAGATTAGCCTTGTGGAGAGGATCTGGTTGAATCTGGTTGCAAAGGAGGGAGAAGGAGACTGCCCTCCGGACTGGATTTACAATGTTACTGAGCCCTTGCCCAGCCCAGGGCCCAAGTGATACTTTGGGTCTGACCCATTTGGGTCTCAGTTTCTTGAGCCTCTTCTCCTCTGACAGGGGCAAGAGAAGTAAAACTTTACCTCTACCCATCTTAGGTTTTCAGCTGGGGCTCTTGACAACAACAACAAATTAACAAGAGAAAAGCAAGGCATGCAGCTCATATCAGTCAGGAGAAACCTAAAAGAAGAGTAACTCAAAGCAATGGCTTAGAACTCCAGATTATAGAGCAACTTCAACAAAGAACAGTCTTTAGAGAAATGGGACAAAAGAAAGTAGTTTTAGGCTTCAAAAGTGGCAAGCTGTGGGGAGGTAACTGTACGGGAGGGCGCTAGTGGAGTAAGGTTTGCTCCTACATTTCTCTGGTGTCTCTGGGCTGCTAAGAGCCCATCTCCAGTCAAGTATACCCTGACCCCTATGCATTTGGCTCAGAGGGTAAAGCCTCTGTCTACAATGCGGGAGACCCGGGTTCGAGCCCTGGGTTGGGAAGATTCCCTGGAGAAGGAAATGGCAATCCACTCCAGTACTACTGCCTGGAAAATCCCATGGACAGAGGAGCCTGGCAGGCTGCAGTCTATGGGGTTGCAAAGAGTCGGACACGACTGAGCGACTTCCCTTTAGGCACAAAAGGCGGAGCTTTTCCTACGTTTGTGCTTCTTAATTGCTTTCAGCTTAAAATAATTTTTCCTGTCAAAGAGACAATTTTGGGGTGACATATTCTGGTTTCTTTCACAGAAAAGGGGGCAGCAAAGAAAAGGTAGAAGATGAAGGTTTCATTCCTCCCAAATTAGAAAAGTAGGACAGATATTCTTTTCTTTAATCTCCTTTTAAATTGAATACATGTGGCATTACACAAAATATACTTTGCTTTTCATTTTGTTCAAATGCTGAAAATCTCCTAATTATCATCAGTTCATGAACATACATTTGAGGGACATTTGAGGAGTATTTCCTCTGAAACACATTTTGATCTAAAATTCTGTGGTACTAATATTGTTGCCTCTTCTTCCACTGGGGCTTCCCTTGTAGCTCAGATGGCAAAGAATCTGCCTGCAACACAGGAGACCCAGGTTCAATTCCTGGGTTGGGAAGATCCCCTGGAGAAGGAAGTGGCAACCCACTCCAGTATTCTTGCCTGGAGAGTCCTATGAACAGAGAAGCCTGGCAGGCTACAGTCTCAGGGGTCACAAGAGTTGGACAGGACTTAGCGACTAAACCACAACCACCTTTTCCACCACTCCTCCTAGAATCCCAGGAAATGAGGGGGCCATAAAAGATGGAGTGGAAACCAGGATTTAGTGCCTTACAGAATGCTTTAGTAAAGACAAATACTTGACAAATAGAAGAATAAGCTTTTCTCCTGTGCTAGCACAATCCAGGACTCATCTGATTTATCTAAAAAGAAACCGTCTGTTTATCTAAATCCAGGATCTGCCTGGACTGGGACACTCCTATGTAGATGGAAAAAAAATACCAGGAGTGACACAGCCCTGGGGCATACTGCATCAAAAATGATTTCACAATAGGTACCCGGTTTATTTTTGCTTCACAAGGCTATGCGCAAATTCGGGTTTCTCTGGTTCATCTCCTTTGTGTTAATATTTACCTATTAAAGTGAAATAACCATCCTGTCTTCATCACTTTATACACGCCAGGACTAAAGTTAAAATGAAATGACTTTATTTCATAAAGTTCTCCAGGTATCTGGGTTCATAGGAACTCATCTGTTTCTCTGAGAATTATTAACTCATTCTCTTCACCATGTTCCCACATGGAGAGGAAGAAAGAGAACTCTGTGTCCCCATCCCCACATAAAAAGTATGTGCAAAGTAGTCTTTGCAAGTAACTTTTCTTTCAGCTGACATGTACTAGATTGTTCTAAAAAGAGCAATGGCATAAGAAAATACAAGAGCAGATGATTCAAAGACTCCTTGGGAATTGCCAAAGCCAGCTCCTAACTTCAAATGCAAGGGTAGGCGAAACATCTGTATTCTGAGTCACTCCATTTTTCAAGAAGTAGCCTGTCATTAGCCATGCTGTTGCATAAATCTCTGTGGTCTGTAAGTGGGCTCCAGAGCTGGTTCACAGTGTGCTCGATCTTGACACTGCAACTGACCCCCACTCCACTCTTACACAAACTCAACATATTTTGAAGTCATTTTAATAGACTAACTGAACCCAAGAGTTTTTAAGTCTATATTTTTAAGAATAACTTGAACTGTGGTGTTGGAGAAGACTCTTGAGAGTCCCTTGGACTGCAAGGAGATCCAACCAGTCCATTCTGAAGGAGATCAGCCCTGGGATTTCTTTGGAAGGAATGATGCTAAAGCTGAAACTCCAGTACTTTGGCCACCTCATGCGAAGAGTTGACTCATTGGAAAAGACTCTGATGCTGTGAGGGATTGGGGGCAGGAGGAGAAGGGGACGACAGAGGATGAGATCGCTGGATGGCATCACTGACTCGATGGACGTGAGTCTGACTGAACTCCGGGAGTTGGTGATGGACAGGGAGGCCTGGCGTGCTGCGATACATGGGGTTGCAAAGAGTCGGACATGACTGAACGACTGAACTGAACTGATGCAAAGGCTGTGTGTGTGTGTGAGTGTGTGTGTGTGTGCATGCATACACACACATGTATGGGGGGGGCAGGGAGAAAGAAGTCAATTACCTTAAAAACCCTGGTTCACTAATGCCAGGAATGATACAAATTCAAGGATATTGCCTTTTGTGGGAAGAGATCTTAGAAAAAAGTGAAAAGGGAAGCAGATTTTTCTCTAGAAAGTATAGACAGTTTTTCCAGATGAGAGCTTGGTTGAGACACTTTGATTAACAAACAAAAAAAGATGATGGCAAAAGAAAAGACACTGATGCACCAAAAAAGCTAACAGCAGTTAAGACAGTCAAGTTCACTAGTGTGCTTTTAGGACTTACTGCCTCTTCTGATGTGACTCCTATGGGGAAATCTCACTGTTTATATGGAGAGTGTAAACATATCTGTCGACCTAACAAAATACTGGTTTTCATTCCTCATCCCCTCCTCCCCCAGCCATGGTAAATACCTTCACATTTAGGTTCACAGCCTTTGGGGTGAGTTGAGGTTCATAACCTGGCTCTGCTATTCATAGTTGTGTGTCTTAGAACACGATTACTATCCCCTCTGAGTCCCAGTTTCTGCCCCTATATGATGGGGATAATGTTCGGGTCTATCTTGAAGGGCAGTTGTAAGGATATAAGGAGATAATGCAGGCAACCACCACAGTTCAGTTCTTGGCACACAAAAAGGGCTCCATAATGGTTGAGAGTGGAGTGAGATGGCAGTTTGTTGTTGATTTGTCTAGATACAGGCTCACTCTTACGAGCACCTGGAACAGAATAAAATGAAAGCTCTCCAGGGTACGCACCAAAACCTCAAACCCTAAGGTGACAGTAACATAAGACATTCTTATTAAGATAGCTTTGGATGAATAAATGCAACAAAACTTGAAAGAACAACTGAGGATGGCAGAAACACCTCCTTTGAAAATTCCAGCAGGGTCAAATGATTGCAAGAGGAAGAGGGAACGTTACTGCCTCAACAGTACCTGAACAAAGAATTTCCAGATGTACAAGCCGGGTTTTGAAGAGGCAGAAGAACCAGAGACCATATTGCTAAGATTCATTGGATCATGCCAAACGCAAGGGAATTCCAGAAAAACAACTACTTCTGCTTAATTGACTACCCTAAAGCCTTTGACTGTATGGATCACAACAAACTGCGGAAAATTCTTAAACAGATGGGAATACCAGACCATGTTACCTGTCTTCTGAGAAACCTGTATGCTGGTCAAGAAGGAACAATTAGAACTAGACATTGAACAATGGATTGGTTCAAAACTGAGAAAGAAGTATGACAAGGCTGTATATTGTCACCCTGCTTATTTAACTTATATGTAGAGTACATCATGAGAAATGCCCGGCTGGATAAGTCACAAGCTGAATCAAGATTGCTGGGAGAAATATCAATAACCTCTGATATGTAGATGATACCACTCTAATGACAGAAAGTGAAGAGGAACTAAAGAGCCTCTTGATGAGAGTGACAGATAAGAGTGGAAAAGCTGGCTTGAAACTTAACATTAAAAAAAACTATCACTTCATGGCAAAGAGAAGCATAAAAAGGAGACAGTGGTAGATTTTGCTTTATTGGACTCCAAAACCACTGCAGCCAATGACTGCAGCCATGAAATTAAAAGATGCTTGCTCCCTGGAAGGAAAGTGAAAGTGAAAGAAGGTGAAAGTGAAGTTGCTCAGTCGTGTCTGACTCTTTGCGACCCCATGGACTGTAGCCCACCAGGCTCCTCCGTCCATGGGATTCTCCAGGCAAGAGTACTGGAGTGGATTGCCATTTCCTTCTCCAGAGGACCTTCCCAACCTAGGGATCAAACCCAGGTCTCCTGCATTGCAGGCAGACGTTTTAACCTCTGAGCCACCAAGGAAGGAAAGCTATGACAAACCTAGACATCATATTAAGGAGCAGAGACATCATTTTGCCAACAAAAGTCCATAGAGTCAAAGCTATGGTTTTTCCAGTAGTCATATACAGATGTGAGTTGGACCATAATGAAGGCTGAGTTCCAAAGAACCAATGCTTCAAATTGTGATGCTGGAGAAGACTCTTGAGAGTCCCTTGGACTGCAAGGAGATCAAACCAGTCAATCCTAAAATAAACCAACCTGAATATTCATTGGAAGGACTTTTGCTGAAGCTCAATACTTTGGCCACCTGATGCGAGGAGCCAACTCACTGGAAAAAGACCCTGATGCTGGGAAAGATTGAAGGCAAAAGGAGAAGGAAATGGCAGAGTATAAGATTGTTAGATACCATCACTGGCTCAATGGACATGAATTTCAGCAAACTCTAGGAGATAGTGGAATACAAAGGAGCCTGGCGTGTTCCAGTACATGGGGTTGTAAAGAGTCAGACATGACTTAGTGACTGAACAAGAAAGAACATGTTTTAGTAAGTGTGAGAGTTATTCACTACCCTCACTTCCTCTCATCCTCCCTTCCACTAATCTCTCCCCAGATGCCATGGGCTAGAGCACTGGACAGTCTTTGAACTTTGACCAGAAATGATATTCTAATACAGCATAGCAACATTGTATTTTTTTGTTATTACTTAAATAGCTGGTACTAGACTTCATCTTGCACAAGGTCTACCTTTGTTGGGAAAGGGTCTGGGGGGTCACAGATGTTGGTTGGTATCATGGCTTCTGCTAAATGACCCTGCATGGGTGAGATGCCTGTTACACTGCTGGAGTGGAAGAAGAAGAGTCAGGAGGGAAGAGGAAACTGGGATAGAGAGAGAATAAAGAAGAGTCAGTGAAATGATGCGAGGGTAGATAGCAATGGAAGAGACAGCTCCTCAAATTCTCACCAAAACCGCTAAATCCATGAAAGGTTATGAGTGGGTTATGCTATGTGTGGGATTTATGTCTGAGTTGAGAAGTTACAAAAGAGAATACACCTGCAGAATCAGGAGCTAGAGAGGCAACATGATTACACAAACATGTATCTACTAAAGACCATGCCATGAGCAGATATGCAAAAGTCAAAAAGGCCTAGAGAAAATGAAAGGGAAAAGTGAAAGTGAAGTCGCTCAGTCCTCCGACTCTTTGCGACCCCATGGAATGTAGCCTACCAGGCTCCTCTGTCCATGGGATTTTCCAGGCAAGAGTACCGAAGTAGGATGCCATTTCCTTCTTCAGGGGATCTTCCCAATCCAGGGATCGAACTCTGGTCTCCTGCATTGCAAGCAGACGCTTTACCATCTGAGCCACCAGGGAAGATGGGAAGGTATGAAAGTGGTGCATCAACCAAGGGAAGTGCCCAGGTTCATGCATGCATGCAACCGTGCACACCATCACTGATACATCAGTACTGGTTGAACTCTTTACTATGTGCTGGGCACCGCACCAGGTTGTGGGACACCATGGAGACAAAACCAGAGTTCTTGCTCTCCTGGTGTTTGTGCACAAGTGGAAGAGATGGACATTGATCGAGTAATTGCACAAACTTTGGTAACATTTGACTATGAGGGGACCTATAAAGAAGGAGCACATGACACTATGAGAGAAGATAACAGAGAGACTGGCCCAGCCAGAGGAGTCAGAGAAGCTTCCCTGAACAAGTGATCTTACTGATGTGAGCACTGAGTGATGAGACACTAACTGGATGAAGAAAGGAGAGAAAAGCACCCTGGGAAGACAAGTACGTATACAGGCCCTGGGTGGCAGGTTTGAAGACTGAAAGAAGGCAAAGTGTGGCTAGGGCAGACAGCCCAGGAAAATGGGCAGCATGGCATTGGAAGGCAGGGAAGGACCAGCCAGGTTCCTTGGGGCCTGTGGATTATGTGATGGTATGTCTTTATTTTAAGGGCAGTCAAAGGGAAATTGACAGAAATCCCCAGGAAAGTCTGAAAATGGCAAATGAGAGACATTTATACTTTATTTCCAGTTTTCTCATCATTCCGACTACCAATCAATGTGTAACAGCACACCCCAAATCAGAAAAGTAAACATTTAACTGCTAACCCAGTAATTTCATTTAAATCATTGGTATTTTTAAATGAACTTTCCATCAACATACAAGGAAAACTCCCAATTTTGAATCACCATCAAAATATAAACTCCAAGTGTGTAAATTCGTAATTCAGTATTTAGTCATCAGTTACTGAAAGCATACTGAATTAAACAATCTGAGATTTCAGTTCTGACTCTGGCACTTATTAGTCACATGGCTTTGGATTAGTTCCCAAAACTCACTCAGTTTCAATTTCCTCATCTATATAATAGAGTAATAACTCTTGCCCAATGTACCTCACAGAATTAAACTGAGAGTCTTTTGTAACACCAAGTAGATTATTATTAACCTTTCACCAAACTGCAAAACAAATACACAACTTACTCAAATCAGAAAACGTTTTATTTTTAACCTATCAAACTGTTTTGCAATACTGTTACAAAATGAAGCTTCATCTTGAAGGTCATTGCCCTCAAGCTCCTTATAAAACTTATTCTTTTGTACATAAAATTACTGCTGCTGCTAAGTCGCTTCAGTCGTGTTCGACTCTGTGAGACCCCATAGACAGCAGCCCACCAGGCTCCCCCGTCCCTGGGATTCTCCAGGCAAGAACACTGGAATGGGTTGGCATTTCCTTCTCCAAAGCATGAAAGTGAAAAGTGAAAGTGAAGTCGCTTAGTCGTATCCGACTCGTCGCGACTTCACGGACTGCAGCCCGCCAGGCTCCTACGTCCATGGGATTTCCCAGGCAAGAGTACTGGAGTGGGGTGCCATTGCCTTCTCCACATAAAACTACAGAGAGACTGAAAATTTTGTCTCATTTGATTGTAACATAGTTCTGTTCAAATATATAGTAGGACCCTGTTGGTTAATTTTTATGTAGTTGGCCTTCCAAGGTGGCTCAGTGGTAAAGAAGTCACCTGCCAACGCAGGACGCAGGTTCCATTGCTGGGTTGGGAAGACATCCTAATGAAATGGCAACACATTCCAGTATTCTTACCTGGAAAACCCCTTGGACAGAGGAGCCTGGCCGGGTAGACATGATTTAGTAACTAGAATGAAACAAACAATTGTATATGTTAATTCCAAAATCCTGATTTATCACTTCCCCCTCTCCTCTTTGGTAGCCATAACTGTTTTCTATGTCTGCAAGTCTATTTCTGATTAATTTGTATGGTAATCTCAAGGCTCATCCATATTACTATAAATGTCATTATCTCCTTCTTTTTATGGCTAATATTCCTGTGTGTATGTGTGTGTATGCTACATATTCTTTATACATTCATCTGTCATTGGACATTCAGGTTGATTCCATGTTTGGCTATTGTAATTAGTGTTACAATGAATGTTAGGGTACATGTATCACTACTTTTTACAAAAAATAAACACAGAAAAGATTAACAGGAAACAAGTTTGACTATCTATGGGGATTGGGAAATGAAATGGAAGAGATGGAAAGGGGACAGGATCTGTCTGAATATAATTTTTATGTAGCATCAAATTTTGAACCATGTTAACATTTTATATATTAAAAAAATAAATAAGAATGGGTGGGTAGGAGGACCTGAAAGTGAAACAAATGAATAAGCTTGATTATAACCAAGTTAATAAGACAATTACAAAGAAAAAAAGAATCCAAGAAACATCTGAACATAATAACAAATTATTCTGACTATACACTTTCAGTGGGATATATTCTAAGGACAAAAAATCTTGACCTTTACTTGGTAAGCTTGTTTTGGATAATGTTGATGAAACAGTTCTGAAACTGTTTTGTGTATACTGTAGAAATGAGTAAACACAGTGATGTTCTGAGGAAGCAGGGAGTTCACTGTGGGAGAACAAACATGAAATGGAAGTAGAATTCTATCAGATTGGGTATCAATTACAGCATCATTATGAACTCATGATGTTTAAGTGTTTCTAGTACTGTCCATTGAGAGGACCTAAAAGCAAATTCACTCCAGGGCAATGAACACACAAGGGCATGTTTTCTAAACACCATTCTCTAAGCCCTTTGGAAAATTCCTAATTTCAAGCTAAACACCATTCTCCAAGCCCTTTCGAAAATTCCTAATTTCAAGGTGAGCATGGAGCATTTTCTTGTGCCAGAAATTAAGGAAGTGCCCAAAACTGAGGAAGATATGTCAGAGATATAAGAAGGCACTTAAGGGGCTGCCACTTGCCAAATTTGGGACAATATGAGCATCAAGGTAAATAATGACAGGAATGGATTATAACACACTAAATAAAATGGAATCCATGAGTCCAGAGTTTTTTTTTTCTTTGAAGCGATTAGAAGAGAAAGCCCTCATTTAGAGAAGAATGCCAATAAACATAAAAGAGATGAGAGAAATAGAAAAGCACTATTTCATAACCACCACAGTAATATATGATGGAAACTAAAACCAAAGAATGCTCAAACTACTACACAATTGCACTCATCTCACACTCTAGAAAAGTAATGCTCAAAATTCACCAAGGCAGACTTCAGCAATACGTGAACCGTGAACTTCCTGATGTTCAAGCTGGTTTTAGAAAAGGCAGAGGAACCAGAGATCAAATTGTCAACATCTGCTGGATCATGGAAAAAGTAAGAGAGTTCCAGAAAAACATCTATTTCTGCTTTATTGACTATGCCAAAGCCTTTGACTGTGTGGATCACAATGCTGCTGCTGCTGCTAAGTCGCTTCAGTCGTGTCCGACTCTGTGCGACCCCATAGACAGGAGCCCAACAGGCTCCCCTGTCCCTGGGATTCTCCAGGCAAGAACACTGGAGTGGGTTGCCATTTCCTTCTCCATTGTGTGAAAGCGAAAAGTGAAAGTGAAGTCGCTCAGTCGCATCCGACTTCCAGTGACCCCATGGACTGCAGCCTACCAGGCTCCTCCATCCATGGGATTTTCTAGGCAAGAGTACTGGAGTGGCTTGCTATTGCCTTCTCCGGTAAATCACAATAAACTGCGGAAAATTCTGAAAGAGATGGGAATACCAGACTACCTGACCTGCCTCTTGAGAAATCGGTATGCAGGTCAGGAAGCAACACTTAGAACTGGACATGGAACAACAGACTGGTTCCAAATAGGAAAAGGAGTACGTCAAGGCTGTATATTGTCACCCTGCTTATTTAACTTCTATGCAGAGTACATCATGAGAAACGCTGGACTGGAAGAAACATACGCTGGAATCAAGATTGCCGGGAGAAATATCAATAACCTCAGATATGCAGATGACACCACCCTTATGGCAGAAAGTGAAGAGGAACTCAAAAGCCTCTTGATGAAAGTTAAAGAGGAGAGTGGAAAAGTTGGCTTAAAGCTCAACAATCAGAAAACGAAGATCATGTCATCTGGTCCCATCACTTCATGGGAAATAGATGAGGAAACAGTGGAAACAGTGTCAGACTTTATTTTAGGGGGCTCCAAAATCACTGCAGATGGTGACTGCAGCCATAAAATTAAAAGAGGCTTACTCCTTGGAAGAAAAGTTATGAGCAACCTAGATAGTATACTCAAAAGCAGAGACATTATTTTGCCGACTAAGTTCCGTCTAGTCAAGGCTATGGTTTTTCCTGTGGTCATGTATGGATGTGAGAGTTGGACTGTGAAGAAGGCTGAGTGCCGAAGAATTGATCTTTTTGAACTGTGGTGTTGGAGAAGACTCTTGAGAGTCCCTTGGGACTGCAAGGAGATCCAACCAGTCCATTCTGAAGATCAACCCTGGGATTTCTTTGAAAGGAATGATCCTAAAGCTGAAACTCCAGTACTTTGGCCACCTCATGCGAAGAGTTGACTCATTGGAAAAGACTTTGATGCTGGGAGGGATTGGAGGCAGGAGGACAAGGGGATGACAAAGGATGAGATGGCTGGATGGCATCACTGACTTGATGGACGTGAGTCTGAGTGAACTCCGGGTGTTGGTGATATACAGGGAGGCCTGGCGTGCTGCAATTCATGGGGTCACATAGAGTCGGACACGACTGAGCGACTGAACTGAACTGAAAACCACTGGGTGAAATACAGTGAAACAGGATCTTCAAATAGCCCAAAGTATTTCATCACAAGTCACTTATTAATGACAAAGGAAAAGGAGTCTTCATAATGGAGAAAAACAGTAGATAACACCTTAATCAAATAATCCAACTAGTCATCATTAAAAGGACATATTCATGTCTTATGTCCTCTGTTGTGACACGCTCAGATGTGTGATATCTGCTGTGACATCATTAAGATGTTGTGACGCTCATGATGTGTGATACATCATCTACGTAGCACTCCTGCCAAAAAATGTTTAACATTAAGTCTAACCACGGGGAAACACTTAAGACATCTGCAAAACAATGGGACTGGACTCTTCAAAAATATCAATATTACGAATGAAATACTAAAAAAAGAATACTGTCAACCTGTACTACATTAAAGAATACTAAAAAGACATGAAAATAAATCCAATACAATGTATGATCCTTTCTCAAATCTTTAATACAAAAAATAATAATAAAACAATGCTAAAGAACATTACTGGAACAATTGCAGAAATTGAAATATGAACTGCATATTTAAAAAGTAGTATTACATCAATATGAGAGTGGTAACTGCATTGTTGTTACATAGGAAAATATCCTCACTTTTAAAAGATACATGCTAAGTCTGGGGGCCAAGGCATCCAGATATCTGCAACTAGCTCTCAAATGGTTCAGCTAAAGAATATACGGAGAAGGCAATGGCAACCCACTCCAGTACTCTTGCCTGGAAAATTCCATGGACAGAGGAGCTTGGTAGGCTGTAGTCCATGAGGTCGCTAAGAGTTGGACACAACTGAGCAACTTCACTTTCACTTTTCACTTTCACGCATTGAAGAAGGAAATGGTAACCCACTCCAGTGTATATACAAAGGGAAGAAAAGAGGAACAGCAAGAAAGGAAGAAAATGTGACACCAACAAGTAACTCCAGTTTGGCGGATCTTTGCCTAGAGTTTAAGCTCTAGCAGAAAGCCTCCAGAAAATATTGGAGACAGCCAAATTTAGCAACAAAAAAATTAATTAATACAGGACACCCAGTAAATTCTGAATTTCAGCTAAAAAAGAAATTGTTTTAATATAAGTATGTCCCAAGTATTTTATCCGGCAGCCCCACCCTGAGAAGCACTTCAGACTGTTCCATGCTTAGGGGATAAAGTACAACAGTTAAAGAATACTAGGACAGTTCAAGAAGACAATGGCACCCACTCCAGGACTCTTGCCTGGAAAATCCCATGGATGGAGGAGCCTGGTGGGCTGCAGTCCAGGGGTTCGCGAAGAATCGGACACGACTGAGTGACTTCACTTTCACTTTTCACTTTCATGCATTAGAGAAGGAAATAGCAACCCACTCCAGTGTTCTTGCCTGAAGAATCCCAGGGACAGGGGAGCCTGGTGGGCTGCTGTCTATGGGGTCGCAGAGTCGAACACAACTGAAGCGATTTAGCAGCAGCAGCAGGACAGTTCAAGATTAGAGCCATTAATACTTCTTAGTATTTTTATCAAACTCTACTCCATTTTAATGAAGACTACTCTTCAAGCTATATCCTTACATATTGTTGGCACAATCCTAATTTAGCCTTCATTTTTCTCACTGCACTGCAAAACTTTCCCACACTTTCAAGTTTGACTTCTAAATACTTTTCCCATCCCTTTCATTTTTCTCCCTTCTCAGTTTCCACCTGTTTGGCCCAGGACAGGACACTTGCAAAACAATAAATGTTACTTGGCAGGGACTGCTTCAGGAAATTTTTGTTAACCACACCCAATATTGGGCTTCCCTGGTGGCTTAGATGGTAACAAATCCGCTTGCAATGCAGGAGTTGAGAAGATTCCCTGGGTTGAGAAGATTCCCTGGAAGAGAGCATGGCAATGCACTCCATTATTATTGCCTGGAGAGTCCTCATAGACAGAGGAGCCTGGAAAGTCCATGAGGTCGCAATGAGTCGGACATGACTGAGCAGCTAAGCACAACACAGCACAGCACCCAATGTTATTAAATGTCTTGACCTAGGCTGGTTAGGGATCCTCCCCTCCTAAGGGGACGTAGCAGTATTGGTACATTTGGCATCCATCAGGCCAGAGCAGCTCATTACACTCTCTTAAAGCCCTCTTATCACCGATTCTCTTCTTTCTTTGGCCTTATCAGCTTATTTTTCTTAATGTTTAAATGATGGACAGCCTCAGTGTTTAATTCCAGGCATTTTCTCTCTCGATCACTGGGTCCAGTGCTTCCCAAAGTGCAATCATATGTATATCATTTTCATGATTTTTGATATCCCTCAATAATTATTAAGTTTTCTTTAAATGGATAAGATTTTTTAAACTCATATATTTGAAAAAAAGATTTTATATCACAGCTATAGAGAAAATTTTAATATCATAAATAGAAGATAATCTAAAAATAAACCTCAAAATACATAAATGTAATCTTCTCAGATTTAAAATAATCAATAAAGACAGTTCAGTTCAGTTGCTCAGTCATGTCCGACTCTTTGCGACCCCATGAATCACAGCACGCCAGGCCTCCCTGTTCATTACCATCTCTCGGAGTTCACTCAGACTCACGTCCATCGAGTACGTGATGCCATCCAGCCATCTCATCTTCGGTCGTCCCCTTCTCCTCCTGCCCCCAATCCCTCCCAGCATCAGAGTCTTTCCAAAGAGTCAACTCTTCTCATGAGGTAGCCAAAGTACTGAAGTTTCAGCTTTAGCATCATTCCTTCCAAAGAAATCC
>SJYT01048169.1:13524-71177 GCA_006410635.1 Cephalophus harveyi | reverse complement strand
CAGGGTGACAATATACAGCCTTGACGTACTCCTTTTCCTATTTGGAACCAGTCTGTTGTTCCATGTCCAGTTCTAACTGTTGCTTCCTGACCTGCATACAGATTTCTCAAGAGGCAGGTTAGGTGGTCTGGTATTCTCATCTCTTTCAGAATTTTCCGCAGTTTATTGTGATCCACACAAAGGCTTTGGCATAGTCAATAAAGCAGAAATAGATGTTTTTCTGGAACTCTCTTACTTTTTCCATGATCCAGCAGATGTTGGCAATTTGATCTCTGGTTCCTCTGCCTTTTCTAAAACCAGCTTGAACATCAGGAAGTTCATGGTTGACGTAATGCTGAAGCCTGGCTTGGAGAATTTTGAGCATTACTTTACTAGCATGTGAGATGAGTGGGCCCCTAGACTTCTTATCAACCTGCCTAGGAAATGACTCAGTATCAGGGTTGTCATGGGGGAGAAGCTTGGTGCATGGTAGAGTAAAAAAAAAAAAAGTTAAGTGCTAAAGTCAAAAAAGGTTGTGGTCACGTTGCAAATAGGCCAGTTAAGCCATGTTACTATACGCCTATCACTTTACCCTTTGAACCTGTTTCCTGGCATAATTCAGGAACAGTGGAATTGTGAGAAATCAGACAAGACAGTACTGATTGCTCAGCCCAGTGGTTACACAGTCAGTAGCAGTTTCTTTTCTTACTCTCCCATTTTTGTATCACCAACATTGCCACAGACCTACACACCAACCAGCTCTATCTCCTTCTGAAGACACAGCTAATTTCCCTCCATCACTGCCTTGTGTCCAGTGCTGGAAGAAAGGACCTCATCTGTGCTGGGCTAGCTGGCAAGGAGATGCACCAGCTTCCTGGTGTCTTTTGTGGGTTGAGTCTGTAAAGAAGATGGCCTAGAGACAAATTCTGCACCCTCAGATAACCACCAATTTTCAGTTGCAATGGGAGAGCTGCAGGCTCTAGGGGGAAGTATATGAGGCCAAGGATATTGTCACGTTCCTGACTCAGTGAATGCTGAGGCCTCTTGGGAAGTTACACCCAAAAAAAAGCCCTGGCAGAGCAGGGCTGTCGGGAGCCTAAAGTCAAGCAGAGGAAGCTGAAATTGGCATTTTCAGGCATATCTTGAGATTCCATGTGTCCTTGAAAAGAGTCAAGATGTTTCTGGATTCTTAATACCAAGGAAGACAGATGGGAAAGCAGCCAGTTCAGTTCAGGCACTCAGTCGTGTCCAACTCTTTGCAACCCCATGAATTGCAGCACGCCAGGCCTCCCTGTCCATCACCAACTCCCAGAGTTCACTCAAACTCACGTCCATCAAGTCGGTGATGCCATCCAGCCATCTCATCCTCTGTTGTCCCCTTTTCCTCCTGCCCCAATCCCTCCCAGCATCAGAGTCTTTCCAATGAGTCAACTCTTCACATGAGGTGGCCAAAGTACTGGAGTTTCAGCTTTAGCATCATTCCTTCCAAAGAACACCCAGGACTGATCTCCTTTAGAATGGACTTGTTGGATATCCTTGCAGTCCAAGGGACTCTCAAGAGTCTTCTCCAACACCACAGTTGAAAAGCATCAATTCTTCGGCGATCAGCCTTCTTCACAGTCCAACTCTCACATCCATACATGACCACAGGAAAAACCATAGCCTTGACTAGATGGACCTTTGTTGGCAAAGTAATGTCTCTGCTTTTCAATATGCTATCTAGGTTGGTCATAACTTTTCTTCCAAGGAGTAAGCGTCTTTTAATTTCATGGCTGCAGTCACCATCTGCAGTGATTTTGGAGCCCCAAAAAATAAGGTCAGCCACTGTATACACAGTTTCCCCTTCTATTTCCCATGAAGTGATGGGACCAAATGACAGGATCTTCGTTCTCTGAATGTTGAGATTTAAGTCAACGTTTTCACTCTCCTCTTTCACTTTCATCAAGAGGCTTTTCAGTTCCTCTTCACTTTCTGCCATAAGGGTGGTGTCATCTGCATATCTGAGGTTATTGATATTTCTCCCGGCAATCTTGATTCCAGCTTGTGCTTCTTCCAGCCCAGTGTTTCTCATGATGTACTCTGCATACAAGTTAAATAAGCAGGGTGACAGTATACAGCCTTGACATACTCCTTTTCCTATTTGGAACCTGTCTGTTGTTCCAAATGGGAATGACAAGAGATCTCTTTCGAAAGAGAATGGGAAAGACAAGAGATCTCTTCAAGAAAATTAGAGATACCAAGGGAACATTTCATGCAAAGATGGGCTCGATAAAGGACAGAAATGGTATGGACCTAACAGAAGCAGAAGATATTAAGAAGAGGTGGCAGGAATACACAGAAGAACTGTACAAAAAAGATCTTCACAACCAAGATAATCACGATGGTGTGATCACTCACCTAGAGCCAGACACCCTGGAATATGAAGTCAAGTGGGCCTTAGCATCACTATGAACACAGCTAGTGGAGGTGATGGAATTCCACTTGAGCTATTTCAAATCCTGAAAGAGTATGCTGTGAAAGTGCTGCACTCAATATGCCAACAAATTTGGAAAACTCAGCAGTGGCCACAGGACTGGAAAAGGTCAGTTTTCATTCCAATCCCAAAGAAAAGCAATGCCAAAGAATGCTCAAACTACCGCACAATTACACTCATCTCACATGCTAGCAAAGTAATGCTCAAAATTCTCCAAGCTAGGCTTCAGCATTACGTCAACCGTGAATTTCCAGATGTCCAAGCTGGTTTTAGAAAAGGCAGAGGAACCAGAGATCAAATTGCCAACATCCGCAGGATCATGGAAAAAGCAAGAGAGTTCCAGAAAAACATCTATTTCTGCTTTATTGACTATGCCAAAGCCTTTGACTGTGTGGATCACAATAAACTGTGGAAAATTCTGAAAGAGATGAGAATATCAGACCACCTGACCTGCCTCTTGAGAAACCTATATGCAGGTCAGGAAGCAACAGTTAGAACTGGACGTGGAACAACAGACTGGTTCCAAAGTAGCCAGGAGACTGCCAATTAGGAAGAAGTAGTTGACCACGCACATTGAAAATCTCCTGGAATTTGCAGCTAGATCTCAGGAGAGATGCATGATGACATCAAGTGAAAGATGGGTCAAAGTTGGCAAACCACTGGAGGTGGACTAAGCTGGGTGAACTAACCATGAGTCCCTGAGTATCACATTTCAGTATCAGATACCCAGCAACAAGGCAAAAAACAGAGACTGGAAAGACCAGAGAAGCAAGAAAACCCCTGAAAGAGCTTGTGGATATGCATCCAGGGACACTTCTTTTCAATCATTATGACTCCAGATCATCACAACCCCACATGGCATGCAAAGGGAGTAGAGAAAGAAATGTGAACTATGGGGCATATATCCAAGAAACCAAATCATCAAAGATGTAACTTAAATTAGCAAAGACTTGAGATATGTTAACTGACAAGTTAAAAATTTTTTCCCCATAGTTCCCAGAGGGAAGTAGAGCCCAGGGTAAGATTAGCTCAGTTGTGGGGGGTCTTGTGGGGTGGGGTAGGAGTACATTCATCTAAGCAAATTCCTAAATTTTCAATTTCAGGGCATTCTGTACCTTTACTGTATTTTTCAACACTTTGAGAATGGAGACTATTTCCATATATCAGGCACTTATCAGGCGTTCAACATTTGTTGAAAAAATGAAAAGCATGAATGACCCTAAATAAATGGCTGATTCTGAACAGTACAGTCTAGGTTTTAATTATTTGCATATACCAACTCATCAAGTTTCCCAAGGTTTAAAAACACATACTGGAAATAAAATTATTTCACTTTACACAACTTCTTATATCATAAATATAAGATCCTGGAATAATTTATCTAAGAGATTTTAGAGCAGGCAGAAGCAGGAGATTTTGTTAGACCTTTGCAATTTGTTAATGACCTCTAAACCAGATAGGCCCCATAATGCTAATTCAAATTGTTGGAAACATGTCTGGACCATGAAGCAATCACCTCGAAGATTCAAAGTGAAAGTTGCTCAATCCTGTCAGACTCTTTACGACCCCATAGACTATATCATCCATGGAATTCACCAGGCCAGAATACTAGAGTGGGTAGCCTTTACCTTCTCCAGAGGATCTTCCCAACCCAGGGATTGAACCCAGGTCTCCTGCCTTGCAGGCGGATTCTTTACCAGCTGAGCCACAAGGGAAGCCCTCAAAGATTCATAGAAACTCAGTATTCCCTCCAAATGACACTCTAAAAGTAATCAAACCAAACTTAAAAATGCAAATAAAAAATACTTTAGACCCTTAAGAAGATGTATCCTCTACTACTCCTCCAGAACTCTACACAGTCAAGACCAACTTTTCCTAAACCAGTTCTTCCATACACAATCACCCGACCAGGTGTGGCGGCCCATGTAATAAATGCAGTCATGTATCATAACACTCCCTTTGGACTCTTTATAAAAGGTCACTGTCTGCCTGTCAGATCCTTGGCTTGTCAGGTATTTTCAGAACCAAAGCATCTAGAAAAAGCATTATACAAAAGTTGTACCTACCTGTTTTAAATCACATTTAGTATAGACAGTGGTTAAGAACAGACTGTCTTATTGGTGTTTGGACTCCAGTGGCTTTATTTACTTCACCGTGGATACTATTTCCCCACCTTTAAAATGGGGATAATGATATTTTCCCAGTGGAGCTGTCGTGAGGATTAAATGAGTAATTATTTGTAAAGCACTCACAACGTTGCCTGGCGACAGCCAGTACGAATGTGTGGGGATTAAGACCATAATCCCCACAGAATCTCATGGATTTAAATTTAAACGCTCTTAAAAAGCAGATAAATTAAAACTGTCGCATTTTCTAGACACTCCTTAATTAGTTGCTCGAGGCTTTCAAAGTATTTATAACACGGCAGATAGATAGCAAGGAAGGTAAACTCAAGAGAAAAGAGACAGAGGGAAAGAAAGGAATACAGGTTGGTTGCTAAGTCCATTAGAAAATTCTCCGTTCAAAAATTCACGTATGAATGCCGTCCTTGGTCATTCTATGCGATTATACATTTTTTTTCAAAACAAGATTTTGTTTTTAAGAGAAACTAACCCGCACATTCTAAGGGAAGGGGGAGGAAGAGCATTTCCCTGAGCCACATGGAGACCTTGGTGAACAGTGGACGCTTAAACGTTAGCGTTTCTAGAGAGTCGGTAACTAAGACCTCACAGAGACGGTCAACCATTCGAATTATCAGAAAAACAGCAAGCGCTACGAGGCCTCAGACCCACGCTGAACTTGCCCACAGACAACCCCAAGCATCCAGGGGTAAAGCCGAGCCTCCGAACCGACCCGGGCGTATTGCTGCGCCCAGACCACGAGCCCCGTCTCCCCATGGAGGACCAGAGGCTTCCTCCGAACGCTTTCCCGGTGCTTTCGAGATCCAGGAGAAACAGGAAGCGAGGTAAGTACACCTCCAAGCGAACAAGAGCTGATAGCCGAAGCCCCAAACCCGACAGAACGCCCGACGCCCGTAACACGCCGGGGCGCAGCAGCGTCTGCGACAGCGGAAGCGGGAGGGGCGGGGCGGTGGGCGGCCCTCCGGGTGAGGCGGGCGTTTCCGGCGTGCGCGACAGAGCGCACGGGCGGGGGCACCGCCGCCTCCCAATCGCGCACAATGAGACAGCGCTGAGCGCCGGAAGTGGGGCTGAAGGAAAACACTGAGAGGGAGCCCGGCCGGGACAGGAAGAGGCGGGGGGCCGCGGCGGAGGTGGTGAGTGTTCCTGGGCGCCTCTTCCCCTGTGTCCCTTTCAGACTCGCGTCCGGGGTGGCTCTCCGGTGGGTTCTCCGGTCTCCAGAGTTGAGGGCGGGCCTGGCCCGAGAGGTACGTTGACTCCATCCTCTGCCGGCCTCCTCTCCTCAGTTGCGAGGACCAGGGATCCCCCAGGCCGGCGAGGACTGAGCTCTCAGGCTTGAGTCCGCACCTTCACTTTGTGTCAAACCCTGCGGGGACTGGAGGAAAAGGGATCGGGGTGGAGGCACTCGCCCCCAACCCCCTGTCCGGCCGGGGGGACCCCGGAACCCCATCGAGGAGGCAGGTCACTTCCTGCTTCCTGGTCCCCGCGGTGGCTTCGTGGCCAGGAGTGCGGAGACGCCTCCTGTTTCTCCGTCTCCGACTCAAAGGATGGAAACTGAGGCAGATCGGGGGTGGGGCGGTCACTTGGGGATCGAGGAAGGAGAATTGCTGTTTCATGACAAAACCAAAGTTGTTTGGGGTGGGGAAATGAGGACTGGGGTGGTTAGCGGGAGTTGACCATTGGTCGTAAAGCCAGCCCCTCTGACCGGAGCGGAGCCTTGGTCGGAAGCCCAGCCTCTCCGTAGCCCAAGCGATCGGAGCCTGTCGGTCTGAATAGTGGCGAGCGGAGCCGAGACCCCAGGGTACCGAGAAGGGACTGAAAAGTGGAGTCGAGAGATGTACTGCCTCCATAAAGTTTCGGTTACTCTCTATTAACACTTAAAAGTAGTTGCCAGCTTGTTTTTTAAAAGACTGGGGAGTACTCTGAAGTATAGGCTCGGGGTGAGGTATTTGTTTTTTTTTGAGGGGGGGAAGGTTCTGAAGAAAAGAGCTTTCGTTATATAGGTAAACGCCAACCAGCTTGGTATGAGTGACGTTTTTTAATATTACAGTTTTTAAGACATTTAGTTTTCATCTTCATATTAAATAGTACTAATTTCTATGAAGATACTATAAAACTAAGCCTCCCACTTCTAATATAATGCACTGATGATTGGAATGTGATGGAAATTAGGAAAAGGGTTTCTTGCAGGCTTTTATACGTCTGTACAATGAGTGCGTGATATTTTGTGAATTTGATATGATGCCTTGTTATATTGATGGTTTGATGTTTCTCCAAAACACCTTCTTTCAGGTGAAGAGGAAGAAAACTGAAGTCAAAGACCATGGGAGATGCCACAAAACCTTATTTTGTGAGGCGTCCTAAAGAGCGAGGGACTACAGATGATGAGGATTTCAGAAGGGGTCACCCCCAACAAGATTATTTAATAATGGATGATTATGCTAAAGGCCATGGCAGTAAAATGGAAAAAGGCCTTCCCAAAAAAAAAGTAACACCAGGGCACTATGGGAATACCCCCAGAAAAGGACCGTATGCTGTTTCTAACAATCCATATGCATTTAAGAACCCAATTTACAGTCAACCCACTTGGATCAATGACAACCACAAAGATCAGAGTAAGAGATGGCTATCTGATGAACTTGCCAGTAATTCAGACAGTTGGAGAGAATACAAACCTGGACCTAGAATCCCTGTTATAAACCGACCAAGAAGAGACTCTTTTCAGGAAAGTGAAGATGGATATAGGTGGCAAGATGGGAGAGGCTGCAGAACTGTAAGACGACTATTTCATAAAGAGCTGACAAACCTGGACACCATGTCAGAAATGGAAGCGGGAAGCCCTGGTAATGTTTCCAACTTGTCAAGTTACAACCCTGAAGTCAGCAATGTCTTATTTTTCATTCAGAGGAGCTTTATTATTTTCAGCAATGCAGTTCCAATTTTTCATAGTTTTGGCTTATTTAATGTGATTATTTTAAGGATAATCATGTTATTTGGGAAGCTTCAACACACTGCATATATTGATCCCTTTAAAAGTTAACTTTGCCACAAGGCTCCTTTTACCTTAGTAAAAGTATGTTTCCCATTGGTGCTTTTTACAGAAGAGGGTGATCATATCCCCCTAGGGATATATCATAATTTCTGAGTGGTATGTATGTGTTTTCTAAATTATATATTGTAATTTTGTACTTGAATTATGTATGTATCCATAATATAAATGACAGAATGTAAAGCTTAAAAAAAAACTTATTTGATATAAAAACATAGTATAGACTGCATGTATCTCCTGGTGCAAAGGGATACACATTTTTTTGTGTGAAGTATCAATGTCTCGAGGAGGAGAGTGCAAGATTTTTTTTTTCCTCAAAAGTGAACATGGCAAACAGGTTGAAAAACATTGGTTAAAAAGTTGGAAATTCAGTTAAAAGCTTTGCCTTTTAGTTTCAGTAAAACCAAAACCCAATTCTGAGGATCCTTCCTATGTGCTTGATAGTTGCGCCAAAGTTGTTATTTATCCCTTCTTCCAAAAAACAAATAGATTTTGTCTACGTAGCAGAGAAACAGAAGAATCAAACAGCCTTGTAAATCTTTAAGCTGAAAAGAACTTGAAGGAATTGCAGTGCTGTCATGATGTATCAAAGGGAGAATCAGAGTTTTACAGACCAGGGAGCTGTGTCTCCGGTGAGGTTAAATTTGTCCCCACTTGTTTACGCAAAGTGGTAGATGAGGAAGTGGAACTGAAATCATGTACTGTGCTGCTCTGGCCATGAACTCAGCCTCACTGACCTGGAATCTGACAGAGAGAAATGCACTCGTATTCATAATTTCTGGGCTTTTGAAGTTTGTGTATATTTAAGTAGTTCTTCATTACTGTGTCCAAGTGGGACATGGACATTTAAATTTAGTTACCAATTGTTGGTCTTTGAGAAAAACGTTGCTTTTGAGCAGCATTATAAAAAGAAAGGTTTACAGGTCAAAAGTTTGCCACCAGATAGATATTATAAGAGACTGAAAATCAGTTTTTCTGTGTTCCTGTCTAGTCTTGAAACCTTAAGTGATGTTGAATAAGACCTGCATTTTTACTGTCTTTTTGTTGAAGTCAATCCAAAATGCCAATGTTTTCTCTATATGAAGTTACAGGTGTTTGCTTTCAGTTTGAAAATTAAGGATTGTTCAGTTTTTATTCCTTTAAAAATCTTCACAAAGAAAATATTAAGCTTTGGCATAATATTACTTACTGTAGCAACAAGTTCAGTTTAAAGTATAAACTTTAAAGTATAACCTAAGGATACTCAGAGTATCCTTAAAAGGCTCTCATTAAAGGAACTGAAATTTTCTTAAATCAAACTTATACCTTAATAACAAAGGTTCTTATTAAATGATATGAAATGATGTAGTGAAAATTATGGTAGCATTGCTTTGTTTTTTGATACTAAGTTTCTATTTTTCAGTTCACTTTACTGCTCCTATCTACTTCATTCCTCAAATATCCTAGATTGCCAACTTAATATAGTTGGGACAGTGCCATTAATGATCTTAGCTGGAAACATCCATTCAAATTCATGTGTCTTTTGTAAATGGAATAATGGACCATATTCAAATAAAATATGAGAAACTTGGAATACTGTATGTAGAGAATACATATTACTACCTAGAGACTGGGAGGAGCCAGGTAGTCTTCCTCTAAGTAATTATGGAAATTTGTTTTAGCAATACCCAGCTTTGCCTTCCTCGATTCTCTCCAATGAGATTTTATTTGATTGTTTTTACCATGCAGACTATGAAATTCAGTTTAGGATTTTGCATAACCTTGTCAGTTCTGGTTAATTTAATTAATTTATTTGTTTATTTTACAAAGTAAAAGGGAGTTCTAGTCTATTTTAGATGTGAATAGCTTTCCTACAAGAAAGAATTTTTCTTGTATTGTTAGATGAATTTCAGAATTCCATCCATGCTCTAATCTATGTTTCAGATCCCTTTATTTGCTTTAGTCATGTATGCCTGGACAAGATACTTTCTTGGACCAGCATTTTGTGCATCTGTATCCTGGGGATAATATTAGCATCCATGATAGGATCACTTTAGAGATTAATCTGAAGCCACCTAAAGTGCTTACGTTGCATCTGTTGCATGAAAAAATACTCAATATTGGGAGCTGCAGTTGTCATCAGGCAAAATTTCTGCAGCCCTCCACTTCTCTTTGTAAAATAAGTTAACTGTACTTTTGGAGAGAAATTAAAGTCACTCTTTGTAGAAAAATTATATAGCAAATATAGCGAGAAGCCTTTGTAATCGAGAGAAGTGAAAATAGTAATTTGCTTCCATATCAATTTTTGTTTTGGTGAAGCAACAGTGGATTTTTCTGATTGTGTTACATGTGTTAGTGTAAATCTTTAAAGAGAGTTTTGCCTAAGAAACTCCTGCCCGGAATAATAAAGTTAGATGCAGTTATTCAGAGTTTGTAATGATAAACAAATGAGAATAGACACACCTCTGAGTTAAAAGAATTGCTTATCTCAAAGCTTTATTCATACCAGGAGTACTACCCTTAAAAGATTGTGCTAATTTAGTTGTGAATAGAGGGAGTGTTAAAAAGCAATAGACTGATTTTAACTATTTGTCTTTTACTATTTTGTTTGGTCCATTTTGATTCCTATTTAAAAAAAAAAACTATTTGTCCTAATACTTCTTTATTTTTTTAATTGCTGCTTTATCATAATATCGAAGCTGTTTGCAGAATTTCATTATATTCATCTCAGGGTAGTTTGAGTACATTGCGTGCTGCTTTTCCTTCAGAGCTGTTGGTGATAGCTTTTTTAAAAATTAAGAGTCCTATACCTCCCTTTCCCGACATAATTTCTTTTCAATCAACTGATTCATTGTACCTGCTCTACAAGTAATGAGTTCCACTGAAAACCTGTCATGGCAGCTGCTTCATGCAGAGCATTTCAGTTGGTTTATATTTTCAGAGAATAACTTTTGGTAAGCCATTTAAAAACTATTCAGTCCACTTAATCATAAGTTTAATTGAGGAAATGAATTTCATTTTACTTTTATATGGTACTAGCAACTTCATTTTCAGAACTTGATGGAAATTACCAAAGCTATTTAGAACATTTTTTTTTGTAGATGAATTGCACAAACGTCTTCAGTTTTACTGAGGTTGAAAAGTCCTAAGTCTTGAAAAAGGAACAGATTCGTTTATTAGTTATAAGGACTGTAGAACTAACAGCAGAGTTTATAAGCAGATGAATTAGTCTGTACTTGCAGAAAGCTTTTATTTCAATTGCTAATTTTTGTTTTTTCATTTGAAATGTGCTCTGTGCAGGCTCATCAAAGAAGCTAAAATGAAAGTAAAGATAAAATGGTTAATAGTTATCTTCAGTAAATAAAATTTTGGCTTCAATTTCTTGAGGTTAACATGGGGGAGGGCCCAATTCTGTGACTGCCCGATTTACAATTCAGTGATGGATTTTCACTCCAGATAAGAATGAAGTTGATTTCTGAGTTCTTTGCAGATAATACTGTCCATCTTTACTCCAGTGGGGTTGTTTACTTACAAAAAATGAAAGCAAATGTGAACAGTTTTCTTTTGAATACCAAGTATCCTTACAGGTATATTAGAAATTATTAAATATATGTACATTATACGTTATGATATATTAATTACATTAGAATTACTGATGTACTTTCAAGTAATAATTTTTACTATTGCTTGAGTAAACTCAGCAGTATACTAGGAAGAAATGATAGAATCCGATTTTATGGTTGAAGTAGAAGTCTTTTGTTTTCCAAAAAGATGGCTTCTGTGGATTAGTGTATCCACATGTTGAGAGGTGCTTAATGAGCATTTAAGCTTTTTATCCATGGGAGTGGTGTACCTTCCCTTTTGCTCAGTGTTCAGGGGTCATTCAGCTATCACGTGATTTCATGAATAAATATGTAAGGTCTGCTTTTGGCTTGGGGTTATTCAGTATCGCCAATAATATTTTCCCCCTAACTTAAGAAAACAAGAAACCGAGGTCCAGACCTCGGAAGCCACGGAGAACTAGAAATGACGAAAATGAACAGGATGGAGACTTGGAAGGCCCTGTGATCGATGAGTCTGTGCTTTCAACGAAGGAGCTGCTGGGCTTACAGCAGGCTGAGGAGCGGCTGAAAAGAGACTGCATCGACAGGCTGCAAAGGGTAACAGCTTTATTTGTTAGTTAAAATTCTTGTTTTGGCTTAAACTATGTTAGTAATCGGAACATGTGCTTTAATGAATTATATATCCTGCTTTGATATATAAGCACTATAGATCAAAAGTGATATTCAGTTTGATTTAATAAAGTTTCTTTTTCTTTTTTTAGAATTTCTTTTAAATAATTATTAGCATAATGATAGTGACAGTAATTTATTAACAATTTAAAAAGTGTACAGGAAATCATCTTCTGGCCAGCTTTTGCTTACCTATATTTTGTCTCTGTACATCTTTCTCTCTACATGTCTCTCTATGTATTTATATACAAATATATACATGTCTGTAAATCTCTTCAAATTGTAGCGACCAAGAAACTACCCTACAGCAAAGTACACCTGCAAACTTTGTGATGTTTTAATTGAATCCATTGCATTTGCTCATAAGCATATCAAAGAGAAGAGGCACAAGAAAAACATTAAGGTAAGTGTAATGTAACCTAAACACATATGTTTGTCAATTATTACTTGTCATCTTTATGACTTTCCTTAAGACTGTGATACTAATAATTTGGTTATTTATATTACTGAATTTATGTTAACCAGAATACTTTATACTGGTCAGATAATGTTTTGCTGGGTAGTCTTGTGAATTTCCTTAGGACAGTATCAGGACGAATGAAGCCAATGCTAGGACCTAGATATGTGTCCTTATGCCAGTAATAACAAAGTAAATAATATGCCATTACTGTTTCTAATGTTCTTTCCTTACACTTTTTCCTTATTCCTCCCTTCCCTCTATTATCATTTTATGTGCATAAAGAAGTGTGTGCATGTTTGATAAGATGAAGACTAACACAGCTAAAGGGAAGAGGAGGGCTGAGAAAAATATTCGAGGGTACTGTGCAGGGTGTTGTCTCAGTGACTGGTAGAAGGTAAAAATGGTGTGAGTCATTTTTAATCTCAACATTGATCTTAAAAGGAGAAGCACGAGGAAGAGTTGCTCACCACGTTACCCCCGCCTACACCCTCCCAGATAAATGCAATTGGTATTGCCATTGACAAAGTGGTACAGGAGTTTGGCTTACACAATGAGAACTTGGAACAGAGACTAAAAATTAAACGTATCATGGAAAATGTGTTCCAACACAAGTTACCAGGTATTTTCTAGATTTGTTTTTCTTTTTAGCTACCTAAAATACCCCATTCATTTTTCTTACCATTAGTAATTTTTGCCTAATAGAAATCAATTTGCCATGTTCTAAAGCTCTCAAGTTTTTGTTTTTTATGTTTTTGTACTGCAGATCTTTATGTTTTTGTTTTTCCTGGCTTACCCTAGGGTAGCAAAGACTTTTACATATGTTGTTAATAACCTGTCTTCATTGTGAATTTCATTGTGTTCGTTTACATGTCCCATATTATTAGAGCACCGTGGGACTCTTGTGTGTGTGTTTTGTTTACCTTTCTATTTTCCATCTCTCAGTTCAGTTCCTTTTTTAGTTGAAGTATAATTGACTTACAGTATATCAGTTTCAGGTGTACAGCATAATGATAACAATATTTTTTATACATTACAAAATAATCACCACATCTTTCTACCTGTGTACATTGACAGAATATTTTGAGTTAAAGTGTCCTGGAGTCATTTTCAAGTTATCTCTTTCCAGAAAAGGTTCTGTTTAACCATGCTTAAAAGAATTGCACCATCTAAAATGAGCTTTGAAACTAATGTATAATAAATTTTGTGCACTGTTGAATTGATGTTTCCAAGTTATGTCTGTGGAACCATGAAAAACTATTTTTTTATAGAAAGCTCCACAAGTGATTCTAATCCACAGCCAGGGTTGAAATCACTATTTGAATTTATCATTGTACTACCCATCAAACTATTCATTTTACTGAAATATTCATATAGTATGATTCATATTCATATATTTGTGTTCAGAAAAAATAAAGAACAAGAATCTGTTCATTTCCTTATGTTAGGTATCTCATCTTTGATGTTGTAGAGAAGCTTCTGAGATGTCATTTGTAATTTTGATTTTTGTCATAGATTTCCATTGTAAAATAGAGTGTACTTTGTCTTGGAAAAATTGTTAAAACCCAAATAAATTACTTGACTTAACCTGGAAAAGAAAAAAGATACAAAGTTCCTTTTTTTGGCCCAATAGTAGTAAAACATTGTGGGGGAAATGCCATAAAATAAATATAGGTGGTACCCATCTTCCTCTAAAGAGTGACTCACTTGCTGCCTAACATTTTAAGTTGTATCAGTGATAAACCACTTTCTAAAGTTTTCCTGAAAAGATTGTATTATGTTAAACTTTTTGTTCGTAGTATAATGAGTATTCATATTGAAAATAATGTAATGCTGATTTTTATGATTATTGTTTTACTGAACCATGATCTTTATACTAAATTACACCTGTGTATGCTTTCAAAAAGGCGAATGAAGTATCTGCATTAACTCTTCAGTGTACTCCGAGGTTTGTAAACATGTAACAAAGTTAGACATCTCTTTTCGACTTCCATATTTTAAAAATCATTTCAGCTAATATTTTCTCTGCAAAATGTGAATAAAGGAAATATTAATGTATTTTACAACTGGTATGAAAAGAGTGGCTATTAAAGTAAACTGCATTCAATGCAGTCTTCCCTTTTAAATAAAATAACAGTGAAAGCAAGAGCAGAGTCACCCATTCGTGTCCTTTCATTGTGCCAGACTTGAATACGGTTTTTCTTTTGTGTGTAGTTTTAATTGATGGTTCCATTTCTGAAATAGCAGTGTCTTGCATTAACTTTTGAGAAATTTTACTTTATAAATGACTTCTATTTATTTAAAAAAAATTTTTTTTTTAGATTGTTCTCTGAGATTATATGGGTCATCCTGTAGCAGATTGGGTTTCAAAAATTCGGATATAAACATTGACATTCAATTTCCAGCCATTGTAAGTACGAAATAAATGCTAGAATTTTCACAGAGTGGTATGGAAGTTCTGTTTTTTTCCTCTAAATGTGAGCTCTATGTGGATATATTTTAGATGTTTGAGGACAGTTTAAGTGTAATGTTTTTTTTTCCTAAAACTACTTTGTTTTTGAAAGTATAATTTTTTCCTGAAAAATTTTTTTTAATGTTCTTCTGCATGCCTTTGGTTTTAAAGAATATTTCTTCTTCTACATATCTTTCATTCTTTCTTCAAACACTGGTTTTTTTAACCGTGTGAATCTGATGGGGTTACTTAGCTCTATTAACTTGAAAAGATTACATTATCTTGACAATTATCTTGACAATTCAGCTTTGCAGCGGCAGGAAGGATTTCAGATTTCAAACGGGTGTGGCATGTGTGTATATATATGTATATATATATTATACACACACACATACATATACACACACACACCCATACATACATATAAACATTTAAGACCTGCAAGCTCGATTTGTTCCTGAGTTTCTTCTTACATACACCCACCTTGTAAAAATAATTACACTTTTGAAGAACTGCACCTAGCCTAGATTTCTGGTTTAAACATGGTTCAGAAAGATGTTGATGAGTCAGAACTTTAAAACTGGAAGGCACTTTAATAGGTTATTCATTTATTTACTGGTGGTTCCTGCAGGCCAGTTTGCAAATGGTTTATGCCCATTTACTTGGGTTACTGCTTAAAAATAGAAATAAAGATTTCTGACCTCCTCCCCCAAATTTTGTACTTCACACTCTCTCATTCCTTGCCATCCCCAATTGCTATAGCTACCTGGTCAGTTGACCAAGATTTTACTTTTCTTTTAACCTTAAATTCTAATTAATATTTTACCAGCATGGCAGTTATTTTGATTTCATGTCATTCATTCATTCTTCGAGTCTGTGTGATATGCCAAAACTATACTAGGTTCTAGAGGCCAAAAAAAAAATGATTGCTTCTTCATGAAATTCATACCTAGTGAAGGAGATAAGTAATTATGTATAGGTAATTAATTATAATAAAAGCAATTCAGAAAAACAAGGTTCTGTGACAGAAAACAAGCAGTCCTGAAGCCCCTTTGAATGGATAACATTTAAAGTGAAAGTGAAGTCGCTCAGTCGTGTCCGACTCTTTGCAACCCGTGGACTGTAGCCCACCAAGCTCCTCCGTCTATGGGATTCTCCAGACAAGAATACTGGAGTGGGTTGCCATTTCCTTCTCCAGGGGATCTTCCCGACCCAGGGATCGAACCCAGGTCTCCCACATTGCAGGCAGACGCTTTAACCTCTGTACCACCATTGAAGACAGAGGACAGCATTTAAGCTGAACTCTAAAAGATGAAAAGGGATGGAGAGAGTGAAGGAGTGTTTTGGCTTGAGGGCACATCATATGCAGGCATTGAGCCTGGCCTGTTCAAGGAGCTAAAGGGAAAATTGTTAGGGCTGTGAAGGGACCTAGAGAAAGAGGAGCGTAAGATTAGGATAGAGATGTAGCCTGGATCCCAAAATACAGGAAGCTGGAATTTCATTTTGACCTAAGGGCATTGAGTAGCCAGACTGAGAGTTTTAAGGAGGGTCAGGACTGGATCTAATACGAAGTGGTTTTGGTTCCCTGTGTAGCAAGGATTATAGAAAGACAAGACAGAAAGAAGTGAACACCAGTAAGCAATCTGTTGAAGTAGTCTCACAGAATAATAGTATAGTATTAACAGTTTGACAGCTAGCCACAGCTTCGGAGAAGGCAATGGCAGCCCACTCCAGTACTCTTGCCTGGAGAATCCCATGGATAGAGGAGCCTGGTAGGCTGCAGTCCATGGGGTTGCACAGAGTCGGACACAACTGAAGCGACTTAGCAGCAGCCGCAACTTAGCAGCAGCAGCCACAACTTGGAGATTTGCTGAGAGGCTAATTAACTCGTGAATTAGTGAATCAGGAGTTAACTGAGTAGTCAGTCTCTTTTTGCCCACAGTCATCATCTTTCAGTGCTCATTTCTCTGTGTCTGACTGTGTGCACATGGCACAATGATTAGTTCTTTTACTCAGGTAGTAAGGTGCTTTCTAGTTTGGAGAGGCATTTGGGTAACTTCAGATGACTGTGTGTTATCTCAGTGAAGCCAAAGTACTTATGAATTATTTGATGTATTCATTGATTTATTTCCTAGATGTCTCAGCCAGATGTTCTCTTACTTGTCCAAGAATGTTTAAAGAACAATGGTAAGGCCAAATTCTTTCCACATTTTGTTGTTAAATTTTTCTTTTGTCTATAACTTTAAATATATCTTATTTTTCAAGCTTTGAAAATAGGAAGTCATGTTTTTTGATTTACTTATATGAGTAATAGCCAAGCAAAAAACTAAAGCAAATGCCTGTGAATTATTAGCAGGTTCATTGGAGTCTTGTTAGTTGTTCTACTATGCAGAATAACTATTTTGAAAGTAAAGCTTTTTGCTTGGTGATAATGTCACAACTTGTAAAGATTATACAGGCCCTAGCCTAAGACTGATAAGAGTCAAAATATGTAAAATTTACTCTTGAAGTTAAAACTAAAGGATGTTCATCTGTATTTCATGGCTCAAATTAATACTTTATGGATAATAAATAGTGTGACTCAACTCAAGATTAATGAATCAACAAATAATTATTTCCAGGTATGTTATATAAAGTAATGTCCAACTGGGACTTGACAGCTTGTGTGCTTTCCATAGGCCTGATTAAATTGTCTCATCCCTGAATTAGTCTTTCCCATCCTTTTTGTTTTGACTGAATGAAATGTTTAAACTTTTCTTCTTCAGTCAGTATATATTTTGATCCCACATGTTTTAGTAGCTTTTGCAGCAGTTTTGTTTTTTATTGTCCTATCCGTATTTATAATTATGTTAGTGACCTAACATTTAAATGTTCTAGTTCAATAATGTAGCCATTTCTAATCAGACATTAATTTTGTAAAATAAGAGTTTTAAATTAATGTGATTACTTGATTCTTGAATATAATACTTTTTCCTTTTCAAGTCATTTTTATTTCATAATCATCTCTTAAGAGCTTTATTGCATAATGGTCTTTCAAAAGACCCAACAGATGATATGCAGCTGGTACTTGTACTTTATCTAATTGTCCTTTTAAACAAAGGCTTAATTAACTAATCTGTGTAATATTCTTTTCTTTTTCAGACTCTTTTATTGATGTTGATGCAGATTTCCATGCTCGGGTGCCAGTGGTGGTGTGCAGAGAAAAGCAAAGGTCTCTGTTTATTTAAGCTGTTTATGAAGTATCAGCTTGCCAAAAGCACTTGTACTTTACTACATCTTAATGTCCAGTTTCTAGAATTACAAGCTCCTATGTGGTTAATTTCATAAGCTTGCTATTAGCTTTCTCTCTCTGCTGTTTGTGTTTAACCCAAGAGGAAAAGGTATTTTATTTTAAAAAGAAGAAAAGTTCTTAAAAGGAAAAAATATAGAAAGGAAACATTTTGATCCATTTCAGTAAAAAAAAAAAAAAAACTATCAGATAGTTACTTGCTCTAATCACCTTTATTTGCCATTCTTTTTAGCAGCATTTTAAACAGTACTGAAAACAGTTGGTATGACTTCACCCAGCTCGCTCTCTCCATCTGGAAACACTCCCATTCCCACTGTAGATGGGTGGTTTGTAGGCTGTAATGAGTCACCATCAAGCAGATTCCTCCAGCTAGGGAAAACACTTTTGCTCCTACTAAGATGAATTCATACTCCCATTTGAAACATTTTATACTTCTTTGCATTTCCCCCTAAAAGCTGTTTTAATATAAGAAAACGTGACAGTTTTAGTTCTTAAAAAATAAAGTTTACCCAGAAAATAGCTGCCTTATCTTTTTTAAGCCAGTTATTTAAATGACCCATAAAGGTTTAATGAGTTTTTTATTTTCATTTTTAAGGTATTTATTATCAGTGTAAATTAGTTGGTGGTAGTGTAAAAGAAACCTGATACCTGTATAACACTTTTATCTTTCTCTTTTTCCTTCTCATTGTCATCCTCTACCCCTCACCAGTGGTCTTCTTTGTAAAGTGAGTGCAGGAAATGAAAATGCTTGTCTGACAACAAATCATTTAACTGCCCTTGGAAAACTAGAATCAAAGCTGGTTCCTCTGGTGATTGCATTTAGGTACTGGGCAAAGGTAGGTTTGAGTTCTTTAAATGAATGAATACATTCTACGTATGCCTAAGCAGTACACTTTGATTTTTACATGGTTCATTTAATCTTAAATGTTTGGATGCATATTTATAGACATCAAGAGAGTTGGCATCTGAGTATTAGAAATTTTAATGTATATAGAAAGAAAAACTTACTGTTTCTGTTTGACCATAGCATATTGTTCAAAGATCAATGATTTATGGTACTTATTAATTTGTAGGTCAAATCTGAGGTATAGCCTACACATTTACATTTTATCTAGTTTCCTGAAGTGAGTCTCAGATACAGGAGAGTTGAGATAAAGCCTCTTATAGCATCCAATAATAAACCCTTGCTTAGTCATGTTGACTCTTTGCAACCCCATGGACTGCAATCCTCCAGGCTCCTGAGTCCGTGGAATTTTGACAAGAATACTGGAGTGGGTTGCTGTTTCCCCTCCAAAGTATCTTCCCAACCCAGGGATCGAACCTGCATCTCCTGTATTGGCAGGTGGATTCTTTACCACTGAGCCACCTGGGAAGCCCCAGTAATATACCCAAAGATTCCCAAAAAATGAAAGCCACTATCTGATCTTACTTTACATTTCTACAGTATTTTAAACATGGTATCCTAATGAAATGCTCAGATGAACACGAGAGCATCACATTTCTCCAAAATGTAAGATCCCATCATGATTATAAACTTGAGATTCTGTATAGAAAAAAGCCAAAAGCTTTATGGATTAGGACGTGGCAGTGACAACACATAATTCTTGTTGCTTGAGTCGAAGATGCAACAGGGACAGAGGATGCCCCACTCTTAATTGAGTAAATTGGTAATGACAATATGGTGTGCTTTGAAAGCAGCCTCCTACTTCATCACTAAGTTGTTATTTTCTGTTAGTGCTAATTGGTTTGCCTGCTTTCTTTCCTCTAATTACATTTCTGACCAAAGCATGCATTTTCAAGGTAGCAGCTAAGCGTGAGGGGGCCATTAAACTGAGCAAAGCCAATTGGCTTACGTTTGGGATTGAATCATTATTTTGACTTCATTAACAAGTTTTTGAACCAAATGAATGGATTTACCATGAATATCAAAAAATAAATAGATTTTTAGAGCCTTTCACAAGTGAGTTTAGTTAACAAATGAAAAATTTGAAGTGGAAACTGTCACTGAAAACCACAGTATGTGTTTACAACACAAGTATAAGGAAGTTGGGTATTTTGTCATTGTGGAGTTTCATTTTGAAGAGTAAATCACGTGATAAATGGAAATGAATTAACAGATTTTAGACCAAATTGCATAAATGACAAGTTGGTACAAAAGAATGCTTATCCTCTCTTCTCTCATTTGTAGCTTTGCAGTATAGATCGCCCTGAAGAAGGAGGTTTACCACCTTATGTGTTTGCGCTGATGGCCATTTTCTTTCTTCAACAGAGGAAAGAACCCCTTCTGCCTGTTTATCTAGGATCATGGGTATAAAACATTTTTTGCTTATGTATCCAGTATTGATTTTTATTATGGAGCCACAATCCCTTGAGTATAATTTCAAAGTCTAAAAACCTAACCAAAACTGACATGAATTTATTTATCCTATTATTGTGAAAATTCATGCCTCTCACTGCTGAAATATTAATGTATTTGTCTACAAGATGCTGCCATATACTCCACTAGGGAGACTGTTACTTTTCTAAACTGAAGAAACTTATAATTTATGGAGCACATGATCTTGAGGTTTACAGACAAGAGAATATGAACCTACATTATCATTTGCTACACAATTCTTTGGGTAGTTTTATAATTTGATACTTGAATTTATGTATCACCTCCAGACAGACTGTAGAAAGCATTCAGTTCGCTATCACTTTGTTTTACTGGTCTTTTTGTTCTCTTTCTACCCTGTTCCCTGTGAAACAAAAGAAAATGTAAGTGCTGAGATTGCTACTCATACCACAGATGCAGAACTTAGAAGTCACCTCTTAAATAATGTTTTGCTGTAATCTTTAAGATGAATAAGACTTCAGTAAGGTGACCACTCTTTCTGGATAAATTAAAGTTGAGCTGATTTATTCAAATAGTAAGATTTAAGAAGGAGCCATCTCAAAGTCAAAATGAGGTTATTTTCATTCTCTTGAATTGCCTCACTTCTAATCCCTAGGTGAAATTCCTTGATAAAAGTCTTATGTGTATCCTTACTTTATAATAAGCTTCACTTGGTTAAAGCTTACTGTGATACATCCAGTATTTTAGCTACTTGTCTTCTTACCATATGCAGGATTCTCATCATTTAACGAGGAGATGTTCCAGAGTTCTTATATATATAAAAAATAAGACTTTAGGGAATTTTTTTCTTTATACTAAATGTGTTGAGAATTAAGCAAGGACCTTTATCAGGCAGGCCCTGAGAACAAAGGCTGAAGCAGAAACACTGTCCTGGCTTTAGGAATTGCAGTCTGCTGTGCTGCGGCCCAGTTGCCTAAAGAGAGTTCTCCCTGTGCTTGTGGTACTGAAATGAAAAAATTCAGGGTATCCTTGCTAGTCTGTTCTGGTGAAAAAAAGGGTGAGAGAACAAAGTCAGCCCTTAGTTGACATATAACCCTTTTCATCAGACCTAAGTCTGATACAAAAGTCTTTGAAAAAGTCTTTCAAGTTTTCTTTTCACTTTGATCCAAGAGAGATAGGAGTTTAAGATACAACCAAACCAGTTGGACTCCTGGGCCAAAAAAATGCCTGAGAAGAGGTTGGCTGTGTTGCCATATCACTGCTATCCTAGTGAAATCTGCCTTTTCTTGTGTCTTCATCTTCCCTGAAGTGGGCATCTGTCACTGATGTGAAGATGCAGGGGAAAAAAAGCGTTTCTCTTCTGGTGATGGGAATCTCCTCAGGATTTGCTTAAGAGAAACATGAATACCTTTGTCTATAGCCAAGTGTATTCTTTCCTTGGCAGTGATACTAGAAGTTCTCTAAGATGACAGAATTTGGTTTTGTTTATGCCATTTGTTTTTGAAAATTTAATGACAAGAATAAGTATATAGTGGTCAAACACTGGATTAAACTGTATATATCAAATAAGGCAGACTGCTGCCTGACCCAAAGTGATCTTAGTTTTTACCTTTTTAAACTAGTCAGGTATCAGTGTGCTGGTTTCTGCTAGAGTATTAATCAAAACTATACAGCAAAAATACAGAAAAGAAATTCAGTGCCTTGTTCATGCCAGATATTTTATACCACTGTTTCTGTAGAAAATCTATTGCAAACCTCAAAATTATGTGTATGAAAGTATCCAAACTGTTAACTTCTTCAAAATCTTTAAATCACTCTGTATGTTAGTCATTGTACTAAGCCCTGAAAGTAATACATGAGTGAATAAGATTAGATTTTTTGTCAGGAAGTTTAGAGTATCATATTTCTGTGCTCTGATCTGTGTTTTCAGAAATCTTTTGGCCATTCTCTCCCAACTTACTCAGATCTCTTTCATGTTGGAGACTGTCTCTCTGACCTTTTACTCCCAATTAAAATTTCCGTTATATTATCATTTGATACTGATATGTGAGTTGTGAATGATGACTAGCTGTAACCCTGTCTTCTTAGCCTCTTTTATCCCCTACAAAAATATTTTACTAGTCTCCAAGTAAATATTTTTTTGAATCATTCTTATTTTAGATTATATAAATTTAACTCTTAGGAAATAATTATTTTCACTTTAAGAATGCCAGATAATACAGTAAGAGTAAGGTCAAGTGTTAAAAGCTTGCCAGCCCTGAAAGTCACCCAGGATTTGCCACTAAAATCCTTATAACCTTGAGCAAGTTGTTTAATCTCTGAGCCTTGGGGAAAGGCTCATCTGAGATATTTTGAAATGAGATCATGAATGTGGAACTCCTAGAACAAGGTAGGAGAACAGATGTGGTCCTTTTCCCCTTCAGTAGAAAGTCAAGTTCTTACTGGGTGGAGGTTTGAATTCCTAAACAAGTGATCCTTCTGGAAATAACAGCTGTAAATTCTCAACAAAACACGTAAAATAACAACCTGAAGGCTCTGGAGACTGAAAAACTCAGACAGACTTCAGAGAGAAGCCAAAAATTAAGCAAATGACCAACACAGAGTGAGTTCCTGTTTTTCAGTCGCTTTACCGTAAAGGCTTTACTAGTAGAAAAGCCACTCCTCTTTCTGGGCAGAGGACCTAGGGCCACCAAATAATAAGGGAAAAAAGAACAAAGAGGGAAAATACAGAGAAGTGGAACCCTTAATTCTTTATGGCCACTCAGCACATCTCTGACAGATTGTTGATCAATCCAGTGCACCATATAAGGATCTTGGAAGTCATCGCTCCATCCTCACAAAAAGAAAAAAGCTGAGCATGCTGAAAACCAGCAACTCTTATTAAATCCTTCAGAGAAGTGGGGTCATGGAGAAAACCATTGGCCCCCAAATTGGAGAGACAGGCAGGTATATAACTTGTCAGACCAGAAACCCAGAACAGAATCCTGCCTCTGGAACCATTACCAGGCTAAGAAAACTGTGATTCTGGAAGTTCAGTTTGGATAAGCGTGAAAGTGGAAAAACAGCAGAGGGCCCATTCATAGGGTGCTCATTTCATGAGTTTTATCTCCAGAAATGCCCACCAGGTTCTCAGGGTAAAGATCCAGGAAAAATCCTCTATCTAGGAAAAAGGCTGTCAATTTGACATTGCCTAGAACATTCTGTCGTCTTAGGTAAAAGCCTGTCCTCAAGGGAAACAATTTTGCCAGAGCCAAGTTGGACTATAAAGAAAGCTAAGCGTGGAAGAATTGATGCTTTTGAACTGGTGTTGGAGAAGACTCTTGAGAGTCCCTTGGACTGCAAGGAGATCCAACCAGTCCATCCTAAAGGAGATCAGTCCTGGGTATTCATTGGAAGGACTGATGTTGAAGCTGAAACTCCAATACTTTGGCCACCTGTTGTGAAGAACTGACTCATTGGAAAACACCTTGATGCTGGAAAGATTGAAGGCCAGAGGAGAAGGGGTTGGCAGAGGCTGAGATGGTTGGTTGGCATTACCGACTCAATGGACATGAGTTTGAGCAAGCTCTGGGAGCTGGTGATGGATAGGGAAGCCTGGTGTGATGGATACAGAAGCCTGGTGTGCTGCAGTCCATGGGGTCGCAGAGAGTCGGACACGAGTAAGCAACTAAACTGAACTGAGCCACCTTGAGATTTATCAGGGCCTGACTGACCTGGGGCAAGGAAAAACAGCCGACTTCAATGTTCTGTTGTTCCTGTCTCACCTCAGATTGGCAGGACTGAGAAACATGAAGTGACGGTTGCAGCCCAGGATCACGGTCTCACTAAAAGACTGAGACCTCACAGAACTATAGGATATCTCGCCTCTCTTCACAGCTTACTGCAGCGTCATTCGGCCTCCTGTGTAATAATGAGGTTACAGTAGAAAGAGTGCATTTAAGAAGTCTCTTGGGAAACCCCAAAACAGTAGAGGAGACAAAAACAAGGATTCCAACAGAAGTTATAGCCCCTTGACATCTACAGCTACAACAAACAGTACATTGCCTGACTCCAGCCAGATAAAGGGAAAAAACCTCACACCACAGGGTTTTACCCAGCTTTCAACAAAAAAAATTATAAGGCATACTAAAAGGCAAAGTCATAGTTTGAAGAAACAGAGCAAGCACTGGAAGTATTTCACCAGGAGTTTTAACAGTATGACTTAATATGCTTAGGGCTCTAGAAGAGAAAAAAATCAGTAAGCTTTACTCAGTAGAAACTTCTTAAACTGAAAAGCAAGGACGAAGAAAAGAATGAATAAGAAATAGAACAGAATATCTAAGAGTTGCAGAACAATTACTAAGGGTTATAGGCTCCACTGTCTGTGGGATTTCCTAGGCAAGAATGCTGGAGTGGGTTCCCATTTCCTCCCCGCAGGGATCTTCCCAGCCCAGGGATTGAACCCACATCTGCATTTCAAATGAACTCTTTTTTTGTTTTTTTTTTTTTACTACTGAGCCACCTGGGAAGCACCACCTAGGCCCTAGAAAAGACCACATTTCATCCTGAGTTAGAAGGAAATTTTTATGAGCAGGGGAGCAACATGATGTCTTACAGTTTAGGATTGTTCTGTCAGGTAAACCACACAAGTTGTCCATTTAATGTGAAAATACATTGGAGAATCAGGCTACCACAGTCATACCCTAACCCATAATTCATTATGTACGTTAGCATGTTTAAAGGCTGTGAAAAATCCTACTATACCTACAGTAAAGAAATCCGCTCACGTTTGTTCCACATTTCTTAGACCTTTTGAACCTATGCTTTTCTTTAGCATCTTAACCATGTCCAAAGAAAAACTTTGTTTATTTAGCACTTATTATATGCCATGCCCTGTCTGAATGCTTTATGTCCTTTATTTTTTGCATAACTATCCCATTAAGGAGATGCTAGTGTTAGCCCTTTTTACAAGAACCTGAGACAGAAAACAAGGACCTTACTGAAGGTCTCACAGCTAGTGCCTAAGAGAGTGAGGTTTGGGCCTAGGTGGTTTTATACCAGAACCATGGCCTTAGGCCTAGGACGTGGTCTGTTAGACTATTTACTAAAAAATATTTCCAAAAGGGCTTCCATTGTGGCTCAGCTGGTAAAGAATCCGCCTGCAATGCCCGAGACCTGATTTGGGAAGATCCCCTGGAGAAGGGAAATGCTACCCACTCCGGTGTTCTGGCCTGGAGAATTCCATGGACTGTATTGTCCATGGGGTCACAAAGAGTTGGACACAACTGAGCAACTTTCACTTCACTGTTTCCAAAAATCACCATTTCTTTTGCAAATCAAAACTCTGATTTTTTTTTTTTTCTCTTTAAATTTACAGATGTCTCAAAGATAATCTTTTGATAAAAGATGCCTTTTGTATTTTGAGTGAACTGTGTCACTTTTCATTTCTTCCAGGATTAATATGCTCTGATTGTTTAAAAATCATTTCTGCCTTATAATGTGTGTTTAATTTTTCCTAGATTGAAGGATTCTCACTAAACAAATTAGGAAATTTCAACCTTAAAGAAATTGAGAAAGACTCTGTGGTCTGGGAATACACTGATAATGTTGCAGGGGATGTGGATTCAACAAAAGAGGAGGCACCGAAGGAAATGGCCATTAAAAGGGGACAGGTCTGTTCTCTCTCAAGTCTGGTCTTACCATTTATTTTTAAATCAGTTGTTAATTGTGGAGTTTATGAATTAGTCTTCCTCTCTTCTTTCCTGAACTATCTTTAACTATTTCATAACTGTTTAATTTCTAGTCTGTTCAGTTCTTTGAATAGACAAGGAATAAAAGGTAAAATTGAAAATCATTGAATCCACAGTTACGTGGTTTCTTCTCTGTGTAAGGTGCTGTGAAAGAGGCTGAGAATTCAAAAATAAGTTCCTATCTATCCTCCAATAGCTTAGGTCTTAGGTTATATTATGAGGTTTAAATATAAGAAAAGTTAACTAACCTCAAATTGCTAAAATAACAGTGAATAAGCCTATGGTAGTATACTTGTCCTTACTCATAGATTAGTAGTGAGAAGGAGAATTTATGAACAAGGAGCAAGCTGTCATTAGAATTTCAAACAACAGATCTAAGCAATCTAACAGTAGGATTCTGATCCAAATTGGTAAACAGTCCTTGACTCCATGAGCTTTCCCATATCCCTTTGGGATAAAATGACAATAATATCCACAAAATACCTCTGAGACTGGGATTCTAATCCCAGCTCTTCACAAACAGGTCATGTCACTCCTGTAGTCCTTGTTTACTCTGGCCTAAAATGGGGAGATATTGGTGAATCACATATTCTTGGTTTCGTTGAAGGGAAGAGAATGGTGGTGGCACCCTACCTGAGCTGCCACCAGAACACACCACTTGTGTCATTTGTCTGTTTGGGGTTCCAGTGTTGGCTAAGATCACAAACTATGGAGCCAGAATATTTGAATTTGTATCCCAGCTCACCCACTTCTAGCTATGTGTCTTCGGGCAGGTGGCTTAATCTTTCTGTGCCCCAGTTTCCTTACCTGTAAATGGAGATGATATTGGTACCTTCTCATAGGGTCATCGATTTATAGAATGCTTAACTCAGTGCCAAGCACATGGTAAGCACTCAGTAAATGCTAGCTACTAGTCTTACTTTATTTGAAAAACACAGCATTCTCTATGTTTTTTTTTAAAAAAAACAACAATGTAAGTACCACTAGTCTAGGTATGTTATGATATTGTGAAGTCATTTCAGTGAGATGTTGAATATATGGATAAAGAGGTGAGATCTAATGGAACTTTCCATTTCTGGGATTTTCTCCATGTCCTCAACTGTTGTTTATGGGACCAAAACAACTACATTTTTAATCAGGTTTAGTTTGTAAATCCACCTGATGACTTTACCTTATTTCACACAACCTTTGTGTTGAGATTTACTGAATAAATCTATGACCTCACCACTTATTTTGAAGCGTGATATACTAAAGTGCAATTGGAGGCAAATTTGCATACTCTAGAAGGAAAGGCTACTGCTGAAAGACTACTTAAATACTTTTATCTTTGCATTTGAATGCTAATTGCAGAGATTAATCATGCTGCCACTTCTAAAATTAAGTGAGGTCTGGACAGTGTTGACATTGCATAGTGTGGTGAAAGAGCACTGGCCTGGGATCAGGAGACATTGTTCTTTTGCCACGCAAGCCACATAAACTCTTTGGGTTTCAGTTCCTTTTCTTGTAGCATATGGGAGTTGAACTAAATTACCTCTTAAGAGCATCTTACAGTTGTGACATGGTTTCAATGATAAATGGATTTCTTGTATTTAAAAAGACTATACCTAAATGAAAAAATACAGACAGCAACCAGTCTACCAGATGCTTTCCCTTGTTTCTGATTTAATCCTCATAACTATCCTGTGTTATAGGTGGTATCATCCCTACTCTGCAGATAATGATAGCGACCATTTTTTGAACATGTGTGCCAGGCACTGTGCTAAGCTCTTAACAGACTCTCTCTCACTCAGTCCTCCCAACAGCCCTATGAGGTGGGTACTATGATCCTCATTGTTCAGATGAGGAAACCGAGGCTTAGACAGCTTATATACCATCACCAGGATCAGACACAGCTAGTAAATGGAAGAGCTGGATTTGAAAGCTTAGCATGTCCCATTCAAAAGCCAGTTCTCTTCGCTTCTGAGTTATACTGCCAGTCCAAGAATGAAGAAGCTAAGTCACGAAGCAGTCAAAACCTGTGAAGTGACAAAGTCAGTATTTGGACCCTCTTTTTCTTTTCTAAGTCCTTTGAACTTTCCACTGTATTATATCACAGTATGTCACATCTTATCATGAGTCTGTGAGTGGAAAACTGTATTAATTTCTGAAATCAAGGGTTATTATTCGACTTTAAAATCAGTTGCTGCTGGAAGAACCAATGAACTTAATGTAACTTCTCAGAGCAAGTGAGGGGAGCATTTTTCCTTCTACTCTGTGCAAACTGCAGTCCATTTCTGTGTCTTAACGATGTAAAGGCGCCCTCCGGCGGCAGGAACAGGGAGAACCCAGTGCTGAGAGTAGTAGCAGTGAAGCACAGTTCTCTCCACCTGCCCTTAAGACTTCAAAAGTGCTGCCTGGTTATGTGCTGCCTGTCTATTCCTATGATACTGACTAGGTTTTAACATAAGTTTAATCCCGAATTTCAGTGAAGGAATGCTGTTTTCTCACAATCAAAATAGAACCTAGAATGTAATTTATCAAGATAGATTGCCGATTCATATCTTTGCTAAGGTTTTCCAGATATATTTAATTTGATGCTTGAAGATCGCTGATTTTTCAGATTGTACTGACATCTGAAATAACCTGTATATTTTCTCTTTGCTGTTAATAGGTATCATTAATATTTGATTCAAAACAACAGCCTTCAGTACCAGTTGGGCAACTCTGGGTGGAATTGCTTCGATTCTATGCTTTAGAATTTAATTTGGCTGATTTAGTGATAAGTATCCGTGTCAAAGAATCGATATCTCGTGAATCAAAGGATTGGCCCAAAAAACGCATTGCCATTGAAGGTATCTCAAAATATTTATCTTTAATCCCCATCCTCTCCCCCCGCTTTTTTTTTTTTTTTTAAGGTATCAGTCTAACAGCATGCTTTTTATTTCAGTCTTTTTTCAGCTTCTACATGTAAGGTAGGCCTGACCCCAAAGGTGAAGTAGATAGAATCTTGCATGCATTACAGTAGATCTTTCCAAGGGACCAAATTGTTCATCCTGAGTTTTTTAAGTGCTGTGATAAAAAATCTTAATTATTTATGCAACTAAAAGGAATAGCTGTCTGTGTCCTTATTTTCTTTGTAAATTGCTTAATAACTTTAAATGCTTAAAAATCTTTTCCAAGTGACATGTAAATCCCCCTTTCCTCTTTGCTGTTCTCATTTCTGAATCTTTAGATTCAGTCCTTTCATGAATTGTTATTGATGTTGTTTAGTTTTCAGAGGTTGAGGAAAATACCTTTTCTCATGAAAAACAGTATTCTTCATTAAATTTCTTTCCATGGAGAGAGTTTATTTTTGGAATACCTGCAGTAATATTTAGAACTTATTCATAAAAACACCTTTCTCTTTAAAAACACTTAGCTCTTAAATGAGTTAAGTCTTATTTAGCTGAAACCATTATATGAAAGACATACTGGTTGTGCCCTGTAGACTCCTGTAAATGGACGAGCTCCTATCAGCTTTACAAAGTCAGGAGATGGGAACCCCTCTAGAAATCTTAATTCTCCTCCTTAAGATAATTTAAAGAACCTCCTAAATGGAATTCTCTTATTTTTGCTTGATTTTTTTCAAGCCTTATATTGCATAAGAGGGTTTTTTGCATTTTGCATAAATTCTGTGTGCAGTCATGGGGATCTCACATTTTTAAACCCTCCCCTGCAGTTTCTCTGGCTCAGCTCTTCTGGCCAATTGCCTAACCTGCTGGAGTTCTAGGGGAGGAGAAAAGATTGAGAGAAGTGGTGTCTCCTCCTGGTGCCTCCCTCTCGCCCCTGAATTCAGTCCAGCCAGTTCAGTGATGGGGCTTCCCAGGGCAGAAGAGTGGAGGTAAGCTCTACAAACCGCAGGGCCTGGCTGAGTGGGGAGGCAGAGCACTCAGCAGAGCCTGGAGGGAAGACCCTGCTTCCCGAGGGCATGAGAGCCACACTGATGACTTTTTTTTTTTTTTTACCTCCACAGTCACAGGACAGAGTAGGGAAGGGGTAATGGTTTTGAATAGAATGGGTTCTCTTAATAGAGCAGATGTTTAAGAAAGCATTTCTTTTTGTTTTTAAAACTGTATCTTCTTACTTCCCATCCCCAGTTTTTAAAAAAAGCACGTAAGATAAATGATAAGTTGTACTGTTACTTATTTGTTGTCTTTATGTAGCAGGTTGGTTTTTAAAACCTTAAATAGAAATGTGTGAAGTAGTGGATTTTTTTTTTTTTTCATTACAGATCCCTACTCTGTAAAAAGAAATGTGGCAAGGACCCTAAATAATCAACCTGTGTTTGAATATATACTTCATTGTTTAAGGACAACATACAAATATTTTGCTCGTCCACACAAAGTTACGAAATCCAGTCTTCCAAAGCCTTTGAGTACTGTCAGCTGTACTTCTGAATGTTCTAAAGAAACAGCAAAACACGATCCAGAGGTACAAGCGAAAGGTGATAAACTCAAAAACTCAGTTTTGGCTCAAGGTTCTGGTGCTGCCAGTTCAACTGCAAACACCTGCAAGGCACAGCCACTTACTCTTAAAGAGACTGCTAAAAACTTTGAAAGCCCATCAGCAGAGAAAATGGGAAACTCACACATCAGTGTCCACCTGGAAAACTCTGACTGTATTAAGGCAAAAGTCAGTTCTGGTGACTCTAAGGACATTGAAGTACATCATCAAGAAACAGGAAGTAAAAATAAGAAAGAAAAAAGTGGAAAGGAAAGCAAGCATCCTTTGACTGCTGATGATCAAGCTTTAAGTAGTAGCAAGTGTGGAGTGCTTGTCACCTGTGGCAGCCCAGGAAATACGGAGACAGATACCACTTTGGATCTAGAAGGCTTCAGAAATCCTATAGCTAAAGAGTATGATGAATTTCCTACTTCCTATGCCAAGGCTGATGTTGATGAAGAAAGTATAGAAGGTACCAGTGAACTTGGAGATGCTGTAAGCCACTTTACCCCTTCAAGACAGAGCCAGATAACAGGAATCCTTCACTCTGATGAGGAAGAGGAGGACGAGGAGGAGGAAGAAGAACCCCGGCTCTCCATTTCCCGAAGGGAAGATGAGGATGACATTGCTAATGGAGATGAATTAGACAACACCTTCACTGGATCAGGGGATGAGGATGCCCTGTCTGAAGAGGATGTGGAATTAGATGGATCTGCTAAGTATGAAGACTTGAAAGAATGTGGAAAACACCATGTAGATGGAAATCTACTAGTGGAACTTAATAAAATCAGCCTTAAAGAAGAAAGTGTATGTGAGGAAAATTCAACTGTGGACCAGTCTGATTTCTTCTATGAATTTAGTAAACTCACCTTCACCAAAGGCAAGGTAATCAGTGCCACTTCTATACATGGAACTAGGAGATTTGGAAGAGTTTTAATGCGTGTACTTTGGATTTTCATGTACTAAACCAGGACTCTCACCTGTCTCAGTAGTGGTTCACTCCAGTGCAGCCACTAGGTCCACTGCCCTCATTAATCTCTTGGGAATTTGCAGAGGAGAAAAGAAATGCTGTTGGTAGTCAAAATAAGTATCTTTTTCTCCTGAGTGTGTTTGGAGTGGCCATGCCACTATATTTTCATTCCTCTGGAATGTGAGGTGGAGGATGTGTACTTTGGAAAAAAGATTCAAGGCTCCTTTATTTAAATCTTGTTTTGCTTTGCCATCTTCCTGCAGTCTCCTACAGTAGTTTGCAGTTTATGCAAACGGGAGGGTCATCTAAAGAAGGACTGTCCTGAAGACTTCAAAAGAATCCAGCTGGAACCTTTGCCACCATTAACACCCAAATTTTCAAATATCTTAGATCAAGTTTGCATTCAGTGTTACAGTAAGTTATTAACATTTCTTTTTATTTGTCAAAATATTAAATTGATGTTTTCTCAAGAGTTAATCTGATTCATTAACCCATTAGCTTCATTATCCAGGCTAAGTCTTTTGCTTTGTCTATTTGTCAGAGTATCCATAGTACTCTGTGTATCGTGTTCCATTTGGGACATGCAATAAATACTTGTTAAAGACAGGGAAGGAGAATCTTTTAAGGCTTATGATTGGAGTACTATCTAGGTACCTGCCATTAATAATATTTAGTAACAAGAAGTATTCCAAAGGTCAAGGGGGAATAACTCTATATCATGCCCCCTCCCTTAGAGATTTTCAGGGCATATTAGCATAATAAAGACTCCTGGAAATGTTTAGGTAATAAGCTTATTTAATAACTCTTTTATCTAACATTTCTAAAATTTGAGCTTAGAATACTTTTTAATTAATGTTAGTTAATAACCTTTAAGGAACATCAGTTTGGGGAAGTGTTGGTGTGCAGAGGTTTAAGTTCTACAAGGAAAACCATTTGATGGAGAGGCATGCAGCTGCTAAGAGTGAAAGATTATGACACATCACATTGCTGCATTTTAAGATGTCTGTCTGTGCCATAAGTCACTTCTTCTTAATCAGAGATTTGTTCTTCAAATCTCTTTGGAGAGAGTAAGTGATGAAAGAAAACTATTAGTTCTCCTTAGGGGGGAAAATGTGAATATATATACACACACACACACACCTATAAAATGTGTTTTATATGTATGTATAAATACATACTTACAAGCTGTTATGTTCACGCTCTGCCTTTATCAGGCTTTGGGCCTCTGTGAAACCCAGGAACAGAACCCTTATGCGGACTGGTTTCCATCTCAGGAACAGTTCTTGGTGATAGACTCTATGAAAAAGGCATCTTTATTGTACGTTGCTTAATACTGTCTACTGAGAAGACACAAAATTTAGGGTTTGGTTGGTTTTTTGTTTTTTTTTTTAGCTAATTAGGTTTATTGAAAAATATTTTTCAGAGCAGGTGAACAATCTTTGTTTCTGAATGTATCTGTTTATTTTAAACAGAGGATTTTTCTCCAACTGTTCTAGAAGATCAGGCACGTGAACATATTCGGCAAAACCTAGAAAATTTCATAAAGCAGGAGTTTCCAGGTAAATGATTGTTTAGCTTTAATAAGAACATTAATTTTGAGCATAAGAAAGCAGTCTTGCAGTGATGGTGGAGACCAGGGCTTCTTTGTTTTGTGATACTCCTAGGATGGTTTTAGGTCTGTCTAGTCCTAGTTTGCCAACAGAGAAGACAGTTGCAGTGTAGTATTTCACTTAGCAGATACACGTGAACTTCATTTATTAGTTGAGAGTCAAGGTTCAGACCTCTAAAAAGTGAATTTATTTAAAAAGTAGTAAGCTTACATTATTAAATATGCTGAGGTGATCCACATTTTCCTTGAAATGTCCTTGCATCTAAGAATAAAGTGACATTTGATAATCTTTCGTGTCTTCTATAGCTTCTATTTATTTATAGTAAATTTTGAGAGGACTTAATTTATAATAAAAGACTAGTTAATAAAAAAAATTATTACTATGAGATTATTATAGAACACTTAATAACTGAGTATTTTTGATTCATAAGAGAGTTGCTTTGGTCAGAAAATTAAATGTACTCAGGTTAGATGTTACTTTTCATATATCCCTAACAGGAACTAAATTGAGCTTGTTTGGCTCCTCCAAAAATGGATTTGGGTTCAAACAGAGTGACCTTGATGTCTGCATGACAATTAATGGACTTGAAACTGCTGAGGTACAGTAACCACATAAAACTTGCATTTGCTATGGTGTGTGTTTTGACAATCTTGATTCACAATTCAGCATGGTATTTTCCAAATTTATCAGGGTATATCATATAAGGTAAGGCGAAGTCGCTCAGTCGTGTCCGACTCTTTGCGACCCCATAGACTGTAGCCTACCAGGCTCCTTCATCCATGGGATTCTCCAGGCAAGAATACTGGAATGGGTTGCCATTTCCTTCTCCAGGGGATCTTCCCGACTCAAGGATCGAACCCAGGTCTCCCGCATTGCAGGCAGACGCTTTAACGAATGGAGCATGCCATTTGGCACAATCTGTCTGAGCAAATAAATACATTAGAAGTTTATAGCAGTGAATGTGAGGAGTAGAAAGGCTTGTGCTTCCAACCTGTAATACAAACTGGATATGAAAGTGACATCTGGGAACTCTAGAAAGCCAAACTAGCTTTTCCAATGTCCCTTTGGCATAGCCACTAGGCTGACTCGGGTGCATAAATATACCCACATAAGGTTTTCTGTGAAGTTTTAGAAGGCAGCCAGTGTGATACAGTGATGAAAGTGAAAGTCACTTAGTTGTGTCTGACTCTTTGCGACCCCATGGACTCTACACTCCAGGGAATTCTCCAGGCCATAGCAAGCCACTCCAGTACTCTTGCCTAGAAAATCCCATGGATGGAGGAGCCTGGTAGGCTGCAGCCCATGGGGTCGCTAGAAGTCGGATGCGACTGAGCTACTTCACTTTCACTTTTTGCTTTCACACAATGGAGAAGGAAATGGCAACCCACTCCAGTGTTCTTGCCTGGAGAATCCCAGGGACGGGGGAGCCTGTTGGGCTCCTGTCTATGGGGTCGCACAGAGTCGGACACGACTGAAGCGACTTAGCAGCAGCAGCAGGAGAATACTGGAGTGGGTAGCCTTTCCCTTCTCCAGGGGATCTTCCCAACCCAGAGACCAAACCCAGGTCTCCCACGTTGCAGGCAGATTCTTTACCAGCTGAGCCACCAGGGAAGCCCATGGTACAGGGATAAAAGAGTGCTAAACTGGGTTCAAGACAGGCTTGTCTGTCTTTGGTTGCTTATCTCTAATACAGAAATGAGATTTCCCTTGCCTTAGAAGATTGTTGTGCACCTCAGCTTGGATCATGTATGTCAGGAGTCAGTGAACTACGGCCTACTGCCTGTTATTTATTTATTTTTAATGTCAGTTCTGTTGGCATTCAGCTACACCCTTTCATTTATGTATGGTCTACATCTGCCTTCACTCTAACTCCAGGGTTGAGTCCTTGCAACAGGTCATATGGCCCACAAGGCAGAAAAGATTTGCCTCCCTGATGACATTTGTCAAATATAAAATACTGTGAAAAGGTGTAAAGTTTAACAAGTACTAAATCCATCCCCTTTTTTATTTACAACAGTAATCCAAATGCTGCACATCCAAATCAGTGTTGCTGCTGTTGCTCTGGATCTTCTTATGCCTTTTCTGAGTTTCAGGGTTTTGTCCCTTGAGGATGCATCTGATTTAAGAAAATAGTCACAGGTTATCTGGCATGACTTTGGTGAATAAGATGGATAAGGACGATTGGGTCCAATATGTGAATGACCTTGATTATACATTGACATTGAATATCATTGACATTGAATTTTTACATGATTAATAAACTAGTTGTGAGGGCATTTCTAAATTAAATTCCGAATTCTGGGAAGTATATAACCAACTAACCAACAAAAAGACTTAATGTTAAAAAGGTCAGCCCAAATGTTTTTAAATATTTGAAATGTTACTCATATTTGCTGTATAACTTTCTTTTTGTGCGTTATATGTTCGACTAGTCCTATGGAGAAATAATCTGAGCTTAATATACCCTAAAGCAGTTCATCAGCTCTTAATTAAGCTATAATGAAGATCTACCCAGAATGAATAATTAAGCTATAATGAAGATCTACCCAGAGAGAGCCACAGAAGCTCTCTCTTATTAATTCTGTCACATAGAGGAAAAAATTTGGAGGTTCTTGGTGGTTCAGAGACTTCTGGGGACACTGATTTCAGCCTTTCCTGCTCTTGTAAGAGCAGTTAGTAAGTAGGGTGCATGAGGGCTTCCATACCCTTAAGATATTCCTATGAGTAGGGATTAATGCTCACCTAAAAAAGAAAAATGAACGTAAAGCAAATTGAATTTAATGTTGTTATTTCTGGAGGAAATGAAACCAAAACAGGGTTAGGGTCTTCTGTTTTTGATTCAGTCTGTGCCATTTTTGTTGCAGGGGTTGGACTGTGTAAGAACTATTGAAGAATTGGCAAGAGTCCTCAAAAAGCATTCAGGTACCTCTATAAGCTTTATCTAAAAATTATTCTCATCTTTTTTATTAGTTTTTTGCATACTTAAAATTTACAAATTACCAAAACAGTGTAGTGGCTCATATAACATTTATAGCATTGGTGTCTTTGAAAAAAATCTGTGTGGTTAAGTATGAAAAACTGAGGAATTGGTTATAATTTGTATGCATATTGTTGGCTTGGTTTTATTTCATGACAAAATGTATACTATACACACAAGAAACTTTGGGAATCATTTTGCCTTATCAACATAGTATAAGTCAAAGTGTAGGTAGAGGTTGCTGGCTATGACGTGAAGTATAGTGGAAAGTGCTACGGACTGGGGTGATGTATTGTACTTGCAGCTGTTCAGCAAGTTGTGCATGACCCTGGACAGGTATTTACAGCTGCAAAAAATGTACAGGTTTTGTAATTGTGCACAAAGCTGAAATGCCATTAACATATTCTTCTGCCTCTCTTTGTAAGAGGTAGCTGTGGATGCTGTTAACAGTGAGAGTCTTTTAAAATGTGGTACATCAAACATCGATGCTAAGAGTTAAAAATGAAAATGAGCAAGATGTGGTCCTTGCCTTTGTGAAACTTAGAATCTATGGACCATCCATAAAATGCTTTCTTATATCTTAGTCAAGAGTAGATTTAAATCCACAGCATGGGCATGCACACACAAGTGTGCACCTGGAGTACCACTTTTATTTGCATTTTTGATTTCCAGGAGTTTAAAGAGGATACCATGTGATTTTAAATAACAGGGGGAAAAATCTTAATTTTGTTTTATTCCTAAAGAACAGTTACCTAGAAAGAGCATCAATTTTTTTTTAATGTGCTTTGATATCATTTTTATGGTCATTGAAATAGACATTATGGGAATTTTGCCTCTCAAAACTATATGCTTTTTTATTTTTGTTTTTGAAGATTATGCAAAGAAACTAGATTGCTACGTTGCCATGACTATTAGGTATTTCATAGTGAGGTAGGTTTTGATTTTTGGTTTTGAAATAATTTCATATATAAAGGAAATCAGCAAAAATTGTACAAAGAATTCTGTCTGCCCTTTGTTCAGATCCACCAGTTGTTAACATTTTACCACATTTGATTTATCATCCTATCTTTTGCTTCCTTGTAATTTTTTTCTGGACCATTTGCAGTTAAGCAGCAGACATCACTTCCCTTTCTCCTAAAAAACCTATACTTTCTAAGAAAGAACCATGTTAAAAATAGGTCATTTTTAGACTAAAAATGACTTTTATATACAGATTATAATGTAATACAGATTGCATGGAGCAAAAATTGAATAATAGCTAGAAAGCGATGATTAAGAAAGCAGTTTTCCCACATACTTTATTGGTTGATTGCTATGTGCTCAGCACTGTGTTGGGCATGTAAGTAGGATAGAAAAATAAATCTACAGGTCATTCCTTTGACAACTTTCAGATCTCAAAGGTAAGATACTCTCATAGGGTAGGGAACAATGTATGGTGGTATTCGTTTATTAAAATAACTTGTAGAGGCTACAGTAAGCATTAAATAACTTCTGAGGAGAGAGAGATTTGGGGAAAGAGTTGAGTAGGGAGGTTCATGGAAGAGACAGGCTTGTTCTGATCTCATGATATTGATGAACATGATTTGAAAAGGATAAAATGAGAAGTCATTCCGAAGATGCATGGATGTGACTATGAGAATCACTATAATCGATTTTGTAGGACAATGAGAAGATTGATACATTTTGAGAGGAGTTTCAAGTGGGAACTAGTAGGAAAATGTGAACTGTGTTCAAGAGAAGAAACACAATCAAAGCAGAACTTTTTAGGCCGCTGGTATGCTCTTAGGGAAGATACAGTCTAAGGGACAGGTCAGAAGGATCTTAACCAGATGCCAGTGATCCTAAAAAGAAAAGAATATGAGAGATTCCAAAGGGAGATTTCCTAGATTCAAAACCTGCAAGGAGGAAATATGGGTTCAGGCTGATATCTGAACTAAGAAATGGGAATGGGAATGCTTGCAGAGAACACCAGTGTGGAGTGATAGTTGCCATGAAGCTGTGATTTCTAAGTTAACTGGCCAGCAAGCAGTTAGAAACGTAGAGTTGCCAGTTAAGATTGAAGAACAAAATGACACAGTTTTGTATTGAAAACCTTGAAGGAAGAGGCCAAGAATAAAACAGTTGCATGGGATTATGAGAGAGGTTGAGGACCAACCTTTAATTTGTAAGTGTAGAAATTAAGGAAGGACACTGAAAAAGGAGCTGTTGGAATGGTAAAATAGGAACCAGGATGATGTATTGTGAGTAAATCCTAGAGGACAGGTTTATAAATGTCATAATGATGAATTAACAGGGTCAAAATCTAGAATTCTCCATCTAGGAAGGAGATGGGAAAAAAAGGATACTTAATTTAAAGCCACCATAGCAAAGTAATTAATGGTGGCTTCTGAAATCAGACTCCCTAGTTTTAAATCTTGGGTCCCTGCTTACTGGCTGTGTGATTCCAAAAAGTCACTCACCTTCATTGTAAGCACTCAGTTTCTCATCTGCAAAGCAGGAACAACAATAATAGGATTTAAGATTAAGAAAAATAATACAGTACAAGGCCTGACTTGCTCAGTGTTCAGTAAATAGGAGCTTCCTTGCCCCTTCTCCCCATCAGTATAAGGTAGACTTCTGTCTCCCATGCAGACCTTTTCTGCTGAAATTCCTTTCATGTGCATACTTTTTTTTCTGAATCCCAGATCACTAGGCATCTGTCCTTCTAGATGTCACCAATTTAACTCTCTCAAAAAGAAGCTCAGACCTCAGCGCCCAGAATAAACACATCTTTCTCTCTTCTACTTCCCTTCTGCTACAAGGGCCACTAGCTCTTCTTCCTTCTACATCCTCTTTCTTGGTTGTTGACATTGACATCCTTGGAGTCACCAAAATGAATGAAGTGATAATTAGCTGTCCTAGACTAGGTTCAATAGAGTCAGACATACCTAGATTTGAATTCCCACTCCACAATTCACCAACTGCATATTCCTAAGCATGTTCATTTCTCTGGGCCTGTGTCATCTTTTGCGTAAGGGTGAATGGTCTTAGATGGTGATGTTTGTAAAGGAATCTGGGTGTTCAGGGAATGTTCTTTCTGTTATAGCCTTCCTTTCCCCTACTTCTTCTTCCCCAACCCATCCAGTTAGAGGTGCTCTCAAACATGTCTTGTTGCTTCTCTGCATTCCCATGCCACCATTATAGTTCAGTCCCAGGTCAGTTTTTATAATGGTCATCCTGTCTCTCTTCCGGGTGCCTCCAATGGTCAGTGATTCTTCCCAGATTTTGCCAGTTCATTGGCATCTCTTTGCCTCCAAGGATATATTTGTTCCATATTTAGGCCCTTCTCAGTTTTACCACTTCTCCTGTTACTCATTATTTCTTTCCCTCAAGTCTACTCTGTAGCTTGCACAATTCCATGGAAGTTTCCTGAGCTTGTCATTCTGTTTCAGGCAGCTACCCTTTCCCTGTGCAGTTTTCCTTGCCTGGTAAATTCCCTCAGCCTTCTCTTTTTTTGCCTGTAGTTTTTCAAAACTCAGCTGAGGCAATATCCTTCTCTCCTGTTGACACTGATTCTTTTCTTCTACTGACATAGCTTCTAGCTCCATGATGAGTAACTTTTGTTTTGGGCATTCAGATGATTACTCATATGATGTAGGGCTTTTCTTCATATAATGTGTGTAGTCATACAGAGAATAGGTAGGGTGCACATAGTCCAGATTCTGTAGTAGTTTCCTCTGTTTTGAAGTTTATCAGACTGACAGCTCTATACACATACACAAGATCCAGTGTATTCCTGAAGGGCAGTGGCTGCCTTGTTGATTCTTGTACTTCAGATATTCATGTGTTTAACAAATGTAAATTTTGCCAGAAGAATCTTGTTTGTTAATAACAGAATTCTTTGACTAGTCTTAGTGACTCACTGAGACAACCCAAAGCCAGGTTTACTTCATTCTATGTTGGAACATAAGAGCCACTTAGACCCTCTGCTGCTGGATTTAATAACACTATCTTGTTTCCCAACCTAGGACTGAGAAACATCTTGCCTATTACAACAGCAAAGGTGCCAATTGTAAAGTTCTTCCATTTGAGAAGTGGGCTGGAAGTGGACATCAGTTTGTATAACACATTGGTAAGATTTTCCCTAGACTTTTTCTTTATGGAGATTAAGGGGAAGAAGTATCTCTTAATTTTCTCAGTCTTTAAGTAAAATTAAGCCATTCATTTCATCATATTCATTCTTTTAGTAGTTATTAGTGCTTACTAAGTGTCTGGCAGTGTTCTGAGACTGGGGATATAACACAGAATTGAGATAATATTAGTATTCATTAAAAATGAGGTCAGAGTTGCAAGTGTTTGTTTTGTCTGGGGGGGGTGGGTGTGTCTTTGGTCTCAGACCTGGTTTGTTTTCGAGGCTCTCTGGAACCTCTCTGGCCCCTAAGGACATTTAATATGAATACTAGGCAGGGATACAGATCTTATGTTGAGTTAAAGGGAACTGATTATTTTTATAGCCCATATTTTCTAGGAATGTTTAGACTAAGGTGGCCTAAGATCAGATGTCACTTGTAATTATTATCTAATAAGTTAGTAAAGCTACTCTGTAGGGAAAAAATATTAGTTTCAGTCTAAATGTCTTCATCTTAAAAATGAATTACACTGTAAACCTATTCAGAATATTTCACCTTAAAACTTTTTTTTAAGGTAGTATAATTTCCCTTTTAACAGGCCCTTCATAACACAAGACTCTTATCTGCTTATTCAGCCATTGATCCCAGAGTGAAATATTTGTGCTATACTATGAAAGTATTTACAAAGGTAAGTATGCTTACTACTGAGATTTCCTCAGGAAATTTCTTTACATCTTTAAACCTTGTTGAAAACGTAAGAAACAAACTCATGTAGAAAACAAACTAGTAGGGGAGATAGGGATATTATGGGATTAAGAGACACAAACTACTATATGTAAAGTAAATTAGCAACAAGGATATGTTGTACAACACAGGGAATGTAGCCACTGTTTTGTAATAACTCTGGTTTTTTTTTGGCCACACTGCAGAGCTTCTGGGATTTTAGCTTACTGACCAAGAATAGAACCTGGGCCCTCCACAGTGAGAGCACAAAGTCCTAAACACTGGACCACCAGACAGTTCCCTGTTTTGTAATAACTTTAAATGGAGTATAATCTATAAAAATATTGCATTACTGTGTTACACACCTGAAACTAATATAATATTGTAAACCAACTATACTTCAATTAAAAAAGAAAAAAGAAAACATAGGCCTATGTTTTTAAAGAACCATAGCCAACTATTTGAGAAGCCCTACTGAACAAACTAAAATGTTACCTTAATTTTACATGATAACCTAATATTGCTTGTGGCTGATAGTTCCACAGCTTTGTTGGGGTTTGTTTTACTTTTTGATTTTTCTTTTTTTTTTTTGGTTGGTCTTATTTGGTTTTGTTGGCATATATTAGCATTTGAAAAGTATGGTTTTTATATTAGTGCCCTCTAGAAGCACCTTACTTTTAGTGACAATAGGATAGCTGCAAGTGTAGCAGAAGACATTGGTGATCTTTCGTTTGTTCCTCCTTTTCCTTACCCCCAGATGTGCGATATTGGCGATGCTTCTAGAGGCAGCTTATCGTCATACGCATATACGCTCATGGTGCTATATTTTCTCCAGCAGAGGAATCCACCAGTTATTCCTGTCCTTCAAGAGGTATTAGTAAAGGAAATTGTATTGTCATCTGTAGAGCTGGATGATTTTTCAGCCCTTTTCCTTCTCTAAAATTCTGTGGTTCTGTAGTTAAAATTTTTACTATTTTCCTACAAGTTTTTGTATCAATGCGCTAAGTTTGTAATCCATACTAATAGTTTAAAAATTAATTTCAGATATACAAAGGTGAAAAGAAACCTGAAATATTTGTTGATGGCTGGAATATTTATTTTTTTGATCAAATAGATGAACTGGTACGTATTTTAATAGTAAAGATTTTTTACATCCTTGACTGAAAGTTAGCTATACTGTGCTGTAGTGTAGATGGTAAACAATTAATATTATCACTTGTTATATTATATTTATTTATATTGTGATAGTAAAAAAAAAACTAGCATATACAGATGATTCATTTGAAGTTGAAAATATTTTTTAAGCCAGGTGAGTTTCTAGGGACTGTATCAAGGATTTCTTTACTGACTAATAATTCAAAATGGTTAAGTAGCTTTACTCCAAATGAACAAATAATTTGCTCTGTGATTTCCTACAGAATTTAGAAAAACACTTGAGTTACAGAGGTATAATAACTAGGTGTCACCAAGGCTCTAAAATTTATTTCTAGATTCTTCCACAAACATGTGTTCTGAGGTTTGACATTTAAAACCCAGAGCACTTTCTGTCTCTGGGTCATAGGTTAGAGATTAATAAACTCATGTAAATGATACTTTAAAATAGAAAAGTTTTATAATTGTTTTTATATATTTAAACTCTAGTTAATTAAAATAAATCCAGATTTATTCCGTAAGATACAAATGACTATTGATATTAACACTTTACTATAGAGCATGAAATCTCTTGTTCCTTCTATTTCTAGCCCAACTATTGGCCAGAATATGGAAAAAATACAGAATCTGTTGGGCAGCTATGGTTGGGACTTCTTCGTTTCTACACAGAGGAATTTGATTTTAAAGAACATGTAATTAGCATCAGGAGAAAAAGTCTGCTTACAACTTTTAAGAAACAGTGGACATCAAAATACATTGTTATTGAAGGTACTAATAAAATCTAACTTAAAACTGAATAGAATATAGAGATTGAACTGTTGAGGGTCTTCTTGGTCCTTGCAGAGCTCTTCCCAAGCCACCATGAGCCACTGATCAGGACGCGCCTAGCAGTTGCCCCGTTACTGTCCATGTCAGGCAGACTTGTCTGTTTCCTTTTTTTTTTTTTTAAATGACTGATGCCTTCGTGTGGGATTTCTTACAAATCCAAAAATCTTTGTTCACCATAAGTCCTTTATCTTTGTTTAACAAGTTCTGGAGAATAAGGTTGCTATAGAGATAAGCCAGCTTCAAAAATTTGTCATTTAGTTTGCCCATGCTGAATGCTAGGATTCATGGGCCATATGTGTTTGTATCTGATTATTTCCAATTTGGGGGATTTTTGTTTTTATCTTTGTAGCTTTTTTGTATTAACTTTATATATATTTGTATGTACCCAGATAAATTTATATATGCATAAACTTTTTTCTTTTAGATATTTGTGGTCATTATTCTGAGACTTGCTTTTTGCACTGAATGGTTTTACTGTGATCCTCTATTCTGTCTATACACCAAATTATTTTCAGTGGTTGCTCAGTATTGATTTGTATAGTTGATTTACAATGTTACACTAGTTTCCTGTGTACAAAATAGTGTTTCAGTGTTTTTATAGAGTATACTCCATTTAAAGTTATTATAAAATATTGGCTGTATCCCTTGTGCTGTACAGTATATTCTTGTTGCTTATTTATTTTATACGTAGTAGTTTGTGTCTCTTAATTGCATAGCTCATCTTGCCCCTCCACACTTCACTTTCCCTACTGGCAACCACTAGTTTGTTCTCTATATCTGTGAGTCTGCTTCTGTTTTGTTACATTCATTTGTTTGTTTTATTTTTTAGATTCCACCTGTAAGTGATCAATTTGTGGGATTTTAATTTTAAAGACAAAATGGAGTTTAAATGCTTAAAAATGGAATTGAAAATGCTTAAGAAATATTTTGTTGATTTTAGTCTTCTATAATTTCTTTAACTGTAATCAACTAAATAATGTGTTACTTTAGATGTTCTATTGTGATTACTTCTGCTTATTGACATTATTAAAATACAATGGCTACTTACAAAATTAAATTCAGATGACCATGGATTATAGTTATGGTTATAACTTTTTAGTATCCCATAGCTAAAAACAGAACTTTGTCTTAAACCTTTCCATTATCACAGTGGATTCTTATGGTCTGCCAGTTATTAATTTTTTTTTTAATTTTTTGAAGCCTAATTACCTTTTGCTTTTAACTTTATTTATAAATGAGCCATTAGTAATAGGCTGTCTTATAAGGAAGACTTCTGACTAGTTTTTCTAGAATCGAGAAATTTCATTGGTGGTAGTTTGTAGTGTTTGTACAGTAACTAATATTGTAGCATCTCTGCTACACCAAGCAAACACCGAAAATACTTCCACACAGCACACACATAAAAGTCACCAGAGGAAAGCATGAGCAAACCTACTAGAAAGGTAACCTTTTACCAATTATTAGTATAGGGTTAAATTGAGTGAAGAGTGCTTCTCTCCAATAAACTCACAGTGGGTCTAAGTCCCAAATGGTATACCCCAGTTACTGTACATTAGAAGCATAACAAGACAACCAGAAGGATGCCTCTTTTTACTTCTTTACTCCTCTTATATGTACTGTATACATCCTCCATTTTCTTAAGTAATAAGATGATCCTCAGAAAAGGTTTTGTTTTGTTTTCCCTTTGCTTGTCTTTGGTTTTGTTTTGTTTGTTTGGTTGGTTTTGTTTTTAAGATTTATTTATTCTTGGCTGTATGGGTCTTGTTGCCATGCATAGGCTTTGTCTAGTTCCAGAGACTACAAGGTACTTTACAGCTGCAGAGAGTGCAAAAGCTTCTCATTGTGGTGGCTTCTCTTGTTGTGGTGCATGGGCTCTAGGGCTTCAGTAGTTGTAGTGTGTGGGCTCAGTAGTTGTGGTACACAGGCTTAGTTGCCCTGCAACATGTGGAATCTTACTTCCCCAACCAGGGATCTAATCTTAGTCCCCTGCATTGGAAGGCAGATTCTTAACCACTGGACCAACAGGGAAGTCCCAATAGTGTATTTTCCAAAATGATTTTTTGTAAGGCTGTTAATTAACAGGAACATTCAGTGGTAAAATGTTTTAAATGTATTTATGTCCTCTATATGCCTCTAAAACTAGTATGATTTGGTGATATCAGACTAATATGTCTTTTCCAAATAGTATTTTGTTGTCCAAAATGAAGCACCTTCTCATAATATGAAGGACTCTTTAAGAATTCAAATTTAAAGCAATATCTTCATTTTTGATGGATTGTGGTATTTTTAAGTGGATGATAATATTCTCATTTAAAAACATGGTACTTAAATCACCATCTGGAATTTGAGGCTCTTATTTATTACTTTATTTTTTATTCAGATAATAGCCACTGATTCTGTAGGGCAAGGAAAAAATAATTTTGACAGTATAAGAGCACAAAGCTCCTTGTAACCATGGTTCTATTGTGAACCTAAAGTATTATGTCTCAAGTTTCCAGTGCTAGTAAAGAATGCTGCTGCTGCTGCTAAGTCAACTTCAGTCGTGTCCAACTCTGTGTAACCCCACAGACAGCAGCCCACCAGGCTCCCTGTCCCTGAGATTTTCCAGACAAGAACCCTGGAGTGGGTTGCCATTTCCTTCTCCAGTGTGTGAAAGTGAAAAGTGAAAGTGAAGTCACTCAGTCATGTCCGACTCTTAGTGACCCCTAGTGGGCCAGAAAGTTTTAAGAAATCATTCCAAAGATAATTTGAGTTTCATTACATCAGTACCAGAGTAGGTATTAAATTAAGGAGTTCTGCTAATTGCAAAAACTGGTTTCACAGCCTTAGAGTAATTGTGAAAATGAACAACTACACCCTTAAGCTCTGAGGGTACTTCTTAATACATTATTGACCAGAGACATATTAATACCACAGGTGATAGTTTCTGCAGAAATCCCCCAGTCAAAAATATGTTAATAGAGAAGATGGACTAAAATTCTTATTTTTCCCTCTGATGCCTTCTGTATCTAGTTGTCTCCTAAACCTGGAGGGGTCTTAATACTTTGTTAGGTTTCTGTTCAGATTTTTCCTACTGGTATTGTATCTTCTACAGAGTGAGGCGACGGCGAGATCAGGAAGATACCCTGAACCAAAGATACCCTGAGAACAAAGACAAAAGAAGCAAAGAAGATAAAGAAATTCAAAACAAGTACACAGAGAGAGAGGTATCAACAAAAGAAGATAAACCCATGCAGTGCACACCTCCGAAAGCCAAGCCAGTGAGGGCAGCTGCTGAGCCAGGGAGAGAGAAAATCCTCAGGCCACCAGTGGAAAAGTGGAAGAGACAGGAGGACAAAGACTTAAGAGAAAAGCGTTGTTTTATTTGTGGAAGAGAAGGGCACATTAAAAAGGAATGCCCTCAGTTTAAAGGCTCTTCAGGTATGGATGCCCATCATGCCTTGATGTTTGCACTCACATCTCAAGGGAAATCTCTTTTTTAGGGTTCTTAACTATTTTAGTTATATGTACAGATCTATTTACTGGATAAGATTTTGTTTTTCAGAAGGTAAACCCTGTCTCTTATACACATCTTATTATAGACTTGAAGCTCATTAAAAAGGCACTCATTTTAATACTTTTAAGGATGTAGCACTCTCTTTTTGTTACATAGACTTCACTTAATGTATAAATAGTGGTATTTCCTATTTATCTTTTTTTTGTTTTCATTAATTTTCTTTACTTAGATCCATTTGATTTGAATCATAATCTTGGAGCCGGATTATCAAGGAAAAGTAAGTTTTGCTTTGTTTATAAATAATAATGCTTTCTCTTTTCCTGTTAATCCATTTAATTGAGACTTTACTCTTTTTTTCTAAGTGACAAATTTTATAATGAAAGCATTTATTAATGGGAGAAGAGTATTTGGGATTCCAGTCAAAGGATTTCCAAAGGACTACCCCTCAAAAATGGTAAGTGTCTGTTGGAAATACCAAAAAAACAGTTCCAAAAGCCTTTTAAGCACCTAATTTGTATACATTACTTTAGTAATAACCTAAATACTTGAAGATTTGGTGAGTCTAGCCACAATTAAAGCCTTTTCATAAACATAGCTATTTTGAAGCCATTTGTCAGCAGCACAGGGAGAGATAGCCAGAAGTGAAGCTTGGGTGGATTTTCCTAGATTTAGGAAAATCTAAATTTTCCAGTCTGCTTGCAAAGAGTAATAAATACCTTAATGAAGCTAGGAGAGACACAGTGCTCCCTGTGCTAAAAATCTGTCCTCATATAACCTGATACTCAGGTTTTTATGAAACCACACTCAATAAAAGCAAAACAAAATTACATTATAAAAATTCATTTCAGTGAGAAAAAAAGGGGAAGGGGCTAGGAACTAGAGTGTTTCGTGTTAAAAATAAAGGGGGTTTTCTCATGCATTAATTTTCCTAATTAAGACTTTTAAAATGAACCTTAAGTTATCAGGTGTGTAAGCATGTTCAGCATTTGATTACATCTCTGCATCTAGTTTTTGCTAGATATTGCTGTGGCAGTCTTCTACACCCTGCTTCTGAAACTTGTTCTAACACATCACCTAGGGATTTTGTTAAAACGCAGATTTTAACAAAATTCAGTAGGTCTCGGGTGGGCCCTAAGACTGCATGTCATGCAAACCCCAAGGTGATGCCACCTCTGCTGGTACCCAGCTTCATTACAGTGGTAAGGAGGCTAGAATCCAGGCCATTGTCTTTCCTTTCCTCTGATACTTTCCTTCAGAAGCCACAGCAAAGCAAGAAGCCACAGCAAAGCAACAACACATAGCTTCTTTCTTTTTAGGTTTTAGCCTTTTCTCTTTATGAGAAAATGAAGTTCTTGTACCTGGCCTCAGTTTTCCCCAAGTCCTAGGAACCTGACTCACAGGCATATGTAATGCTCTTGTTTAGAGTTGTGCTGGGGAAAAAGGTAGGGTTAAAGTGTTCTGCACGGTGAAAAGGAATGAACCAAAATGAGTTCAGGTAAACCTATCCTGAATTACACCTTTTAGTGATTTTAGATTTTTGGATTTAAACAGTATGATAATAATTATTAAAAATAATGATTTGTCAATGTTGAGATATAAGATCCCTGATTAATACTGGTTAGCTTTTGCGTTTGGATCTGATATTAGAAGTTTACGTTTTTATGTATTTATATTCTGCTAGGAGTACTTTTTTGATCCAGATGTACTAACTGAAGGAGAGCTGGCCCCAAATGATAGATGTTGCCGCATTTGTGGGAAAATTGGACACTTCATGAAGGACTGTCCTATGAGGAGAAAGTAAGTGAACATTCAAAAGGGTGGTTTTGTTTTTATTTTCTTACTGCACCAGTTTTCAAATGAGGTTGTCTTGTACCAGGAAATAAACTTATATTAAACCCAGAAGTTCTCAGATAACTTTGAGATTTTTTACAAGGAAAATGAAGTGATTTAAAACCTGACTTTAAGTCAGATGGCTAGGATTAACTTGAGTGTACAGGAGACAGTCCTCCAGGCCTCGTCCCTTTTCCTAATTTTGGGCACATCCCTAATCACCCCTTGATCATTTGGTTATTACACTCTCCAACAAGGATGGAAGAGCAGAAGAGGAAACTGAAATTCTTCCATTTTACAGCAGTGAAAAGTCCAGAATCATTTCAGTCATTGAAAAGTAAAATGGGTTATTTTTTTAGGATCTCAGTTATATTTCTGATATACAATAACGGGTGTACTGTGTGGGAATTTAGACTCAGTAATGCTGTACTGCACTATAGGACCCTTCACTTGTATGCATTTTAATTCTTAATAATTGTTGTGACCTACTTGATTTGGTCATCATGCTTTCTTCTGATAATGTTTTCAGGAGGGCACAGGGAGATGTTTTTGGTTGCTTGCTTGGGACATATTCTTGTTTTGTGGTGGTGGTATTTTTAAGTGGATGATAATATTCTCATTTAAAAACATGGTACTTAAATCACCATCTGGAATTTGAGGCTCTTATTTATTACTTTATTTTTTATTCAGATAATAGCCACTGATTCTGTAGGGCAAGGAAAAAATAATTTTGACAGTATAAGAGCACAAAGCTCCTTGTAACCATGGTTCTATTGTGAACCTAAAGTATTATGTCTCAAGTTTCCAGTGCTAGTAAAGAATGCTGCTGCTGCTGCTAAGTCAACTTCAGTCGTGTCCAACTCTGTGTAACCCCACAGACAGCAGCCCACCAGGCTCCCTGTCCCTGAGATTTTCCAGACAAGAACCCTGGAGTGGGTTGCCATTTCCTTCTCCAGTGTGTGAAAGTGAAAAGTGAAAGTGAAGTCACTCAGTCATGTCCGACTCTTAGTGACCCCTAGTGGGCCAGAAAGTTTTAAGAAATCATTCCAAAGATAATTTGAGTTTCATTACATCAGTACCAGAGTAGGTATTAAATTAAGGAGTTCTGCTAATTGCAAAAACTGGTTTCACAGCCTTAGAGTAATTGTGAAAATGAACAACTACACCCTTAAGCTCTGAGGGTACTTCTTAATACATTATTGACCAGAGACATATTAATACCACAGGTGATAGTTTCTGCAGAAATCCCCCAGTCAAAAATATGTTAATAGAGAAGATGGACTAAAATTCTTATTTTTCCCTCTGATGCCTTCTGTATCTAGTTGTCTCCTAAACCTGGAGGGGTCTTAATACTTTGTTAGGTTTCTGTTCAGATTTTTCCTACTGGTATTGTATCTTCTACAGAGTGAGGCGACGGCGAGATCAGGAAGATACCCTGAACCAAAGATACCCTGAGAACAAAGACAAAAGAAGCAAAGAAGATAAAGAAATTCAAAACAAGTACACAGAGAGAGAGGTATCAACAAAAGAAGATAAACCCATGCAGTGCACACCTCCGAAAGCCAAGCCAGTGAGGGCAGCTGCTGAGCCAGGGAGAGAGAAAATCCTCAGGCCACCAGTGGAAAAGTGGAAGAGACAGGAGGACAAAGACTTAAGAGAAAAGCGTTGTTTTATTTGTGGAAGAGAAGGGCACATTAAAAAGGAATGCCCTCAGTTTAAAGGCTCTTCAGGTATGGATGCCCATCATGCCTTGATGTTTGCACTCACATCTCAAGGGAAATCTCTTTTTTAGGGTTCTTAACTATTTTAGTTATATGTACAGATCTATTTACTGGATAAGATTTTGTTTTTCAGAAGGTAAACCCACCTTCCCCATCTTTACTTCTAATTCTCTATGTGTTTTTAAACACTTATTCCTGGTTTTTTAAGAGCCTTGTCAGTCTGGTTGACTCTGATAAGTTTGGTTGACTTTTCAGATAAGATTATAAATGAATTGAAGACCTAGTAATCCCCAGTACTTAAAAAATGTAACTTAAGACAGGGATCCCCAACATCCCCGAGGCCATGGACCAGTACTGATCTGTGACCTGTTAGGAACCGGGCTGCACAGTGGAAAGTGAGCAATGGGTGAGCAAGTGAAGCTTCATGTGCTGCTCTCCATCACTCCCCATGGCTTTCATTACCTTCCGAACTACCACCCTCCTGCCCGCCGTCCACCACCCCCCAGCACCCAGTCCATGGAAAAATTGTCTTCCATGAAACTGATCCCTGGTACCAGAAAGGTTAGGGACTGCTGACCTAATTGACCAGAAAATAAGCTACCACTTACTTGAGCTTTCCCAACTCAGTATGTACACTTCTGAAATGGAAGAGCCATGGGTAGGCATAGCTGAAGTGATCTCAGGACACCATACTTTGTGTGCAGGAGCCACTTACATTGTTGTTTAAACACATGTGCTCACAGGCCTAAAAAGGGGAGTAGAAGAAGGGTGACACAGTTAACGCTGCCTCTACCTGCAGAGAATTACCTTTGCATTTCATCGTTTTCTTCAGTGAGCATGGTTACTCTTACAATGAGGAAAAATGTATTTTCTGTCTATAGTTGAACATCATCCATAGATCTTGCCCCTGTGAATTATTGGATCTTATTTTGCTTTTTCTATGAAATGGGTGAAGCATCCATTTGGGGCATATTTTTAACAGACTATTAAGAGTAAGGGTACCTTGGAGAGGGGAGGGTAAGTTACACTTTACAAGGCAGTTTATACACTCTCACTTTTTTTCTCAGAGCAAACTTGTGAAAGTGGACGAAATTTATTTAGCATAAAAATGAAACCCTGAGAAATAATGTTTTTTATTAAAGTAGTGACCCTGTCCTCAACTGTTAAGTGTTTATGGACAGCATAAAAAACGTCAGCACTTAAAGTTTCCTTAAAATACTCACTCTAGTCCTTGTCGTTCCTGGAACACTGATACCTCTCTTCCACTTTATGATACCATATCAGCAATATAGTATCTCTTTTTTTAAGATAGGAAAGTTTTAGATCAGCCATCCTTATTTTTTTAAATGAGCTTTATATGAAAAGTAAGTTCTTAAATTGTTTTATTATCAATTTTAAAATAGAATGTAAATATTTATGAAATGTTTTTACAGCTTCAGCTTGTCCTACTTCTAAGGAATTCAGACTTTTATTGCCCTCACAAGGGACATATAGCAGAATAAAATGATGTTATAATTATAAGGGTAAAATGTTTAAAAGAAATTAAAAGCAATAGCTAACGTTCATTGAGCACTTTCAGTGGGTCAGGCACTATTTAAGTACTTTACATGGGTTAACTCATCTAATTTTCACCAGAGCCCCATTAACTGTGGTGTTATTTTGATATCCTCAGTTACAGATGAGGAAACTGTAAACAGTATATGTAGATAAGATGTAATACAGTCTCATCAAAATTCCTTTTGTAAGCTGCCCTTCAGAACAGCTCACTGTCTGCTTTTACTCAGAGCAGGAAGTACATGGGCATTGCCTTCCTCTTTGATACAACAAAGTGGTACAGGGATGCCCCTGCATTCCCCCAGCTTGGATGGATCTCTTCTTTCTAGCTAGTAGCAAGTTGTAAGTTGCCAGTAGTAAGTGGAGTAAATAAAATAAGTAAAGCTCTCAAAATAGTAAAAGTAGGGAATTCCCTGGTGGTCAAGTGGTTTGAACTTGGCACTTTTACTGCCGTGGGCCTGGGTTCAATCCCTGGTCAGGGAACTAAGATCCTACCAAAATTTTAAAACAGAGCAATGATCCTGGCCATCTAGAGGGTAGCAGCCAATCAAGAGGGACAGGGGATGTCCTGGGACAGGGATAGGTATTATCAAACGTACAGAAAACACTAGAATCTTGGTTCCTTCAGACTGCCATGTTTTCATATTAAATCAAGTAGTCATAATGTAAAACAGAAAGAGGAGGGGCTTCCCTGGTATCTCAGACAGTAAAGAATCTGCCTGCAATGCAGGAGACCTGGGTTCAATTCCTGGGTCAAGAAGATCCCCTGGAGAAGGGAATGGCTACCCGAGGAGTGGGGCTAAACTATGGTGAATTTCCTCCAATAGCAATTAAAAATAATCAGCTTCTGTCTAAAGATTATGTTCTTCCATCTCATTTCTTAAATACATTAGAATTTTGTCCACATAATATTTTGAGTGGAGCTTCTGTCGTCTCAACAGAAAATCTTTCTGTGAAAGTTTGAAACAGGGCCACTGCTTTCAATTTAAAGTAGGAACAAAAAGTGCTCATTTCTTTCTCAGGTCTGTCTAAATCAGATTGTGTATTTGGATCCCCTTCTTCATCTAACCCTTTGAGACCAGCTGGCACATTTGTTCAGGTAAACCTAGCTCAGACCCGAGCAGGAAACCCTCCCGTCTCTGCCTCTCCCGCAAACACTCTGAGCACAGGCAGCTCTGGGCCATTTGCTCGGGAGGGGCTGGGCAGTTCAGGTGGCTCCTCTGCTCTGCCCGAGGTGCCGTGTGCGGTGAGCTTGCTGTGCACCAGCTGCCGGGCGTGCCTTTCCGGGTCCTGCAGATGTGTCTTGCTTGTCGATTAACTTGCAAAGTTCTGCCACCCACATGCCTAATTTCAGCTCTCCTTGGATTTGGTTACAATTTTCAGACTGTTGCGGATGCTGTTCCTTTCGACTTTGTAAACCAGTCTATTTCATTTTTTAGGCAGTGCTTTTACATGAAGACCAAAAGAAACAAAAAACATCTATATTTTTGAGTCCCCAGTCAGGTATGTGGGTTTTTTAAAAAAACAAATGTGTGCTGTTCTATTTACTGCATAGTGTACCACATGCCTTTTGAGGCACTTCCTTTGAATAAGTGGTTTTAACAGTGATTGGACATCAGAATAACTTGGGGAGCTTTTAAAAATACACTTGCCCTGCCCCCACTTTCATTTCCTAAATCAGATGCTTCGAGGCTTAGGCTTCAGCCTGTTTTTTTTTTTTTTCCTAATGTTCTAGGTGATTCTTACACCACCCTTGAATAGGAACCATAGTCTCCAATTATTTGTTCCTCTTCTACACTTTTTGTTTCTGCTTTGAAATTGCCACTATCTTGTCAGTAGTATATTCTCCTCATGGAGATTATTTGCCACCAAAGAAAGTAATTGTGGGCCTGAACACTCTGTCTCAACTCTGTCTCTTATACACATCTCTTTGTAAACCAGTCTATTTCATTTTTTAGGCAGTGCTTTTACATGAAGACCAAAAGAAACAAAAAACATCTATATTTTTGAGTCCCCAGTCAGGTATGTGGGTTTTTTAAAAAAACAAATGTGTGCTGTTCTATTTACTGCATAGTGTACCACATGCCTTTTGAGGCACTTCCTTTGAATAAGTGGTTTTAACAGTGATTGGACATCAGAATAACTTGGGGAGCTTTTAAAAATACACTTGCCCTGCCCCCACTTTCATTTCCTAAATCAGATGCTTCGAGGCTTAGGCTTCAGCCTGTTTTTTTTTTTTTTCCTAATGTTCTAGGTGATTCTTACACCACCCTTGAATAGGAACCATAGTCTCCAATTATTTGTTCCTCTTCTACACTTTTTGTTTCTGCTTTGAAATTGCCACTATCTTGTCAGTAGTATATTCTCCTCATGGAGATTATTTGCCACCAAAGAAAGTAATTGTGGGCCTGAACACTCTGTCTCAACTATGTCATTTACTGGTTCCTTCAACAAATATTAAGCCACACCTCCCACCCACCCGCCCCCTCCAGGTGTGGGGTGTGGGCCTAAATACTGAAGATAAAAGCCCCTTCTCTCATTTACTCTGCCTTCTTGTCAGAAAAGAGACAGACATATTTCATGTGGCGACAGATGTTAAGAAATATAAAGAAGGAAAAGGAAAAGGGAATGTTGGGAAGGAGGCAGCCTCTGATAAAGTAACATTTCAGCACAGAAAGTAAAAGGAAGAACTTGGATTTAGACTCTTACAACAGAGCTGAAAACAGTTTTGTCCCAAGTGTTGACACTAAGCCAGATGAGGGAGAGGAGGGTAACTGGAGGTGAGGTCAGGGTACACGACTGTGGGTCACACAGCTCCTTCAGCAGTGGTAGGGATGGCTTTTTTCTGTATATGAGATGGGCAGCTGTTGGAGGCAGAGGAGTGGTAGAATTGTCTTAAAAGGTTCACTATGACTGCTGAGGAGGCAAGGGTGAAAAACCAACAAGGAGTCTCCTTCTGTAGTTCAGGGGAGAGATGAGGAGCTTGGACAGGGGTGGAAGAGATGGAGGAAGTGAGGTCTGCTCATGTTCCTGGAGACTTTAAAGGTAGCGCTGACATGGTCACTGATGAGTTGGATGATAAGACATGACAGAAAATCATGAGATTTTGAGACTCAGAGGTGACACTGATTTTTTGTTCTGAGCAGCTAGAAGAGTGAAGTTTGAATTTCCTGTGCTGAGGAACCATCAGGAAGAACAGATTATGGGGAGACATAGAGTTCAGCTTTAAATGTATAAGTTTTAAGAGACCTGCTAGATATTGTGGTAGAGGTGTTGAATAGCCAAGTAGATATAGGAAAGAGCCTGGCATTTAGAGCAGACCCATCTGCAAATACTAATTTGAGGATGATCAGTATGTAATTGATGGTAGTTAAGCCCTGGATCTGACTGCAATCACGTAGGAAATACATGCAGATAGAAAAGAGAAAAGCATGTAGAGGCTTAGGCAAAATAAACCAAGGAGACAGAAACACACCCCCAGAAAAGAATGTTTAACAGTGGGGATGGAGAAGCAGTGAGTTTGATCTTTTAATGGAGTTTTAATGGTGGAGAAAGTGCCTCAAAGAGGGGGCAGTTGGCTTTGTGCAAATTGCTTCTGATAGGCCTGTTCAATGAGGACTGAGAATGCTGCATTTTATTTGGCAACACAGAAGTCCATCACTGTGACTTTGAAAAGAGCCATTTCTTTGAAATAGGGGGCAGAAAAACCTGATTGTAGGAGTTGTGCTGAGAAGTGCTGGAAGAATTGTAGGGTACCTGACCTCAGCTATGGCTGCATAGTGCCAGGGCCCCCATCCCTACCCAGTCCCCCCAGGCCCAAAGAAAGATGCTAAAAGGGAGGGGAAAATAGGATGCTATGAAGGCCTTTCTTGGTATTTCAAGAGTAGTTTTAATCCTGAAATAGAAGGGAGAAATTCGAGGAGTAAAAGAAAAATCAAAGTAACTTTAACATATAATGAATCACTTTTTCAGCTTTTTTTTTTAAGGGGATGAAACTATAAATCATGATGCAAACAGCTGGCCTTTAGACACTTAACTAGTATTGTTTAATATCTCTTTCTCTTCCCCTCTCTAATTTTCAATAAAGTAGGATTAAAGAAGGGAAATTGTTTTAAAAAAAAGTAGAGCATGTGTACTCTTTTTAAATTGATTGTATAGTTGATGAGAAAAGTTTTTGAAATTTTAAAGCTTCATTGATAAAACCTGACAGTTTTATATATAATGTAAAACAAGCTGCCTGTTTTGTGGTCAGCTTTTATGTGTTGTATGTCATTGCTAAGGTGCAAACAATGTTTGCTGTAGATTGGAGAGCTGCCTGTGTTAGTTATCAAGAATGAAGAGGCTAAGCCATCTCTCCAATCAGGTGTCAGTTTCTGAGAGAGAGTGCTCCCCGAGCCTCGGCAGCCTCCCCAGCCCAACGGCAGATAGAGCTATTCCCTGCTGTCACCAGCCCAGGCTGCAGTAAGCCAGGGCACAGTGGTCTCACCCTGGGAAAGCTAAGGAAGCTCCAGGCGAAGGGCATTTGGTTCTCTACTTCGAATGTTAACAAGGAAAATAAATTGAATTATTAAATTATTTAAGTACTTCTGTTTCTATTAGTACCAAGATGAATTATCTCAAGTATATAAAATGATCTACTTAGAAATAGGCATTTATTTTTATAATATGTGAATATTTTATAGTTGTGTTTTTTTAATATTGGGAAAAACATTGGAAATGGCATCGTTTCTCTACAATCGGACTGAGGTAGAACATCCCAAAGAGAAACAGAAGTATTCAAAGAATTGTCACCCTTACCCAAAAGGGGAACGTGGTATCCATGAAAGGTGAAGACATAGGATATTCTGTAAGAACAGACAAGAGCAGCTCTTTCCTGGGGAGGTTTTGTAATTGTTCTCATTGGAATGCATGGACTTAAAAATAAGAAAAGTTCTACTGGGAAAACCCTCAAAATGAAATAGAGTGAAATGAGAATGGGGTCTGTTCTGAGAGGATTTGATTGACAGTGGGAGTAGCCATGAAACATGGATGAGGAGATTGACAAGCTGCTCTGGAAGCTACTTCAGCAAATGACAGTGTGTTGGAGACAGACTCCACTGCAGTTTGTGGGGTTGTTTCCCATAGATCCTCTGAGAGTTTGAAGGTCACATAGTTACCAGATGTAAAGAAGCCAAAAGACTTGTTTTTACAAACTTCAGCCTTGAATAGGCATTTCCAGAACACTTTACTTAAGAAAATACTGGTCCTTACTTAGCTAAGATTTGTTTTGTCAAAGATAAGATGTTTATGAATATCAGCTTTGCCATCAGATTGCACGGTGTGATTTCTAGCTTTGTGATCTTATCCTCCATTCCTTCAGTTTTCTCATCTGTTAAAGGGGATAATAATAATACTTATCTTGTAGGACTGTTGCAAAATCTATATAAAAGCACTTAGAACAGTACCTTCATTATGTGAGAGCAGAGGTTGGTGGGCGCCAATGGTGTTTGCTGTTCTGCAGGACATCTGTCAGCATTGCTTCTGCTAAAGATTTTACGCGTCTTGAAAGTAAAATGTTAATATAACCTCTTAAGTGGGGGAAAAGTACAGATGTTAGATATATACCTAGAACTGGCAGTAGCAATTGATAGTAGGTTCAGTTCAGTTCAGTTCAGTGCTCAGTCATGTCCGACTCTTTGCAACCTCATGAATCGCAGCACGCCAGGCCTCTCTGTTCATCACCATCTCCCGGAGTTCACTCAGACTCACATCCATCGAGTCCGTGATGCCATCCAGCCATCTCATCCTCGGTCGTCTCCTTCTCCTCCTGCCCCCAATCCCTCCCAGCATCAGAGTCTTTTCCAGTGAGTCAAATCTTCGCATGAGGTGGCCAAAGTACTGGAGTTTCAGCTTTAGCATCATTCCTTCCAAAGAAATCCCAGGGTTGATCTCCTTTAGAATGGACTGGTTGGATCTCCTTGCAGTCCAAGGGACTCTCAAGAGTCTTCTCCAACACCGCAGTTCAAAAGCATCAATTCTTCGGCGCTCAGCCTTCTTCACAGTCCAACTCTCACATCCATACATGACCACAGGAAAAACCATAGCCTTGACTAGACGGACCTTAGTCGGCA
>SJYT01048160.1:7516-17803 GCA_006410635.1 Cephalophus harveyi | reverse complement strand
CAAATTTGCTGGCATATTGAGTGCAGCACTTTCACAGCATCATCTTTCAGGATTTGAAACAGCTCAACTGGAATTCCATCACCTCCACTAGCTTTGTTCGTAGTGATGCTTTCTAAGGCCCACTTGACTTCACATTCCAAGATGTCTGGCTCTAGATGAGTGATCACATCATCATGATTATCTGGGTCGTGAAGATCTTTTTTGTACAGTTCTTCCGTGTATTCTTGCCACCTCTTCTAAATATATTCTGCTTCTGTTAAGTCCAGACCATTTCTGTCCTTTATTGAGCCCATCTTTGCATGAAATGTTCCCTTGGTCCAATCAACCTTATGTATACATATATCCCCTTCCTCTGGGACTTCCTTCCCACCTTCTTCATCCCACCCATCTAGGTCACCTGGCCAGAGGAAATGAACTGTAAATACCAAAGTACTGGGGGAAGGCACTGGATTTCTCATAGTCAGCAAGGTATTGGCTCTAGGTAAATAACATTTAAATTTAAAGATATGTTGAAGGGTGTCTTGGAAGACTGAGAACTTTAGAAGCATGGCTACATAGGAAAAAATAAATGTGTGTGTATGTGTGTGTGTGTGTGTATGAGTGTTCATTTTATCACTCATTCAAATCTGACCATACTGAAGGACAGGATGGGGAATGAGGGGTAGAGTTGTCTCTTAAAGTTAAATTTGAAAAAGCTTGTAATTCTAAGATTGCTCTTTGTATTTCTTTATTGTCTGCACAATTAAATTCAGTCAGTTTACTGAAGACTTATTATATGATAGGTAGTATGCTAGATTGAGGATCAAAGAGAAATGAAATGCTACCATAGCCCTCTTTATTTCACAATCAGGTGGAAGCAATTGAAATATGAAATCAGTTATTCTGGCTTCCAGTAGTACCATCAGAGGCTTATACACAAAACAATGTTAAGTAAAATTTAAAAATTGAGTGATTACTTCTAATTTGGTAATTGGGAAAAGTCTGGTGTTAACAAGGGAACTAACTGATACAAAGCAGAATTTGCTTCTTGGATTTGTTCTTTATCATATATACCTTCTTTCTTTAATGCTAACATCTCTGATAATTTGGTCCTCCATTCAGTTTTAGCTGTAGCAGGGAGATCTAGAAGTGAGCCTCTTCTATGGGCAAGTACCTTGCATGGAGACCTGGTAAATTGTTTTGGAAAATGCATGGCCTATTTTCCTTCTCTTTGTTCATCTCCTTTTTTCCTCTTCCTCTTTCCCTTATCCCATCCATCCCACCTTCCCTCTTGCCTTCCTTCCCTTCATTGCTCCCTTCTTTCCAAATTTTCTTCCTTCCTTCCATCTTCATCTCCCTTCACCTCTCCCTTCTTTTCTTTTTCTTTTTTAAATTTTTACTTTATTTTACTTTACAATACCGTATTGGTTTTGCCATACATTGACATGAATCCACCATGGGTGAATTTCATGCCTTACTATCTTTCTTTCCTCTTTCCATCCCTTCCTTCTTTCCTTTCTATTAAAGTACTACACTTAGCAATTATTCAAGGATTATTGAGGGCAAGAGGAGAAGGTGGTGACAAAGGATGAGGTGGTTGAATGGCATCATTGACTCAATGGACATGAGTTTGAGCAAACTCTGGGAGATAGTGAAGGATAGGGAAGCCTGAAGTCCATGGGGTCACAAAGAGTCAGACATGACTGAGAGACTGAACAACAACAAGGATTATAATTAATTAGCTTTAAAGTATTAATTTGACTTATTTATTGGTCACTCCTTATGTTTCTGGCACTGTTTTAGGTACAGAGATATAACAGTGAAAAAAAAAATGAACAATTCTCTGACCTTGTGGAAGTTACGTTCTAGTGGAAAGTATTAAATAGTAAAACAATGACAAAGTAGAGGAAGCGTATTGTGTGTGTGTATGTATGAAGAATGAGGTTAAACTTTTAGATAACATGATCACAGTAGGTTTTGTCTGCTGAAAACAAGAAAATTAAGTTAAATCTTGGTTGAGGGGAGACAGCAAGCTTAGGGATGACTGGGAATCATCCTAAATGCTGTCTTGAGAGGCAGGGCAGAATCAGAGAGACAATTCAGATATGAGAATGTGAGAGAAACAACTTTCAATTTTTTGACTGAGCAACCAGAAGAACAAAGGTACCATTTACTGAGATGAGGAATCTTGAGAGAGAAGCAAATGGTTATAGAGTGAGAAGTTAGAAGGTTTATCAGCACGTTTGTTCTGAATACGGTAAGTTTGCAATCAAGTAAAGATAACAGATAATAATATGTATAAGTTTTGAGCTCAAGGAGGGGAAAAGACCCTATATTGGAAATACTATGTATCTTTAATATCTTAATACTTACTTTATTAGTCTTATGCGAAAACTGCATTTCAAGTGGCAGGTACAGCCATTAGAATGGGTATAGAGATATTTTAAATGCATTACCTTGGAGTGGTACCACTATGCAAGTTCTTACTGGGATGAAACCCAGGTCCATAAAGAGTCAGTCACTCAGTCAGTTCAGTTCAGTTGCTCAGTTGTGTCCGACTCTTTGTGACCCCATGAACCACAGCTTGCCAGGCCTCTCTGTCCATCACTAACTCCCAGAGTCCACCTAAACCCATGTCCATTGTGTCGGTGATGCCATTCAACCATCTCATCCTCTGTCATCCCCTTCTCCTCCTGCCCTCAGTCTTTCCCAGCATCAGTGTCTTTTCAAATGAGTCAGCTCTTCACATCAGGTGGCCAAAGTATTGGAGTTTCAGCTTCAACATCAGTCCTTCCAATGAACACCCAAGACTGATCTCCTTTAGGATGAGCTGGTTGGATCTCCTTAAAGTCCAAGGGACTGTCAAGAATCTTCTCTAACACCACATTTCAAAAGCATCAATTCTTCGGCACTCAGCTTTCTTTATAGACCAACTCTCACATCCATACATGACCACTGGAAAAACCACAGCCTTGACTAGATGGACCTTTGTTGACAAAGTGATGTCTCTGCTTTTTAATATGCTGTCTAGGATGGTCATAACTTTCCTTCCAAGGGGCAAGCATCTTTTAATTTCATGGCTGCAATCACCATCTGCAGTGATTTTGGAGCCCAGAAAAATAGTCAGCCACTGTTTCCCCATCTATTTGTCAGTCACTCAGCCATGACTATTATCTTTGTGACCCCTTGGACTGTAGCTCTCCAGGCTCCTCTGTCCGTGGTATCTCAGCAAGAATACTGAAGTGGATCGCCATTTCCTTCTCCAGGGGAACTTCCCGATTCAGGGATCAAACCCACTTCTCCTGTGGCTCCTACATTGGCAGGCAAATTCTTTATCACTGAGCCACCTGGGAAGCCCCATGAGGAGGAGTTCTAGCCAAAAAGAGTCAGATGACATGGTCTAGCTTTCTTAGAAATAGCCCTGCCTTGAAGCCAACTTTCCCTTCCTCTCAGGTGGAATTGTATGTCTCCCATTTTCCTTTTCTGACCTTTTGTATGTAATTCTTTCTTTTGAGGAGGACACATTTCACATTGATTTCTAGTTGTGTGTTTACAGGTTTAGCTCTACCATCAGATGGTAAAGCATATACCTGCAATGTCAGAGACCCGGGTTCAATCCCTGGGTTGGGAAGATCCCCTGGAGAAGGAAATGGCAACCCACTCCAGTACTCTTGCCTGGAAAATCCCATACCAGTTTCCTCTGGTAGGTTGCAGTCCATGGGGTCGCAAAGAGTCAGACACGACTGAGCAACTTCACTTTCACTTTAGATTGGAAGCCTCTAAAGAGTGGGATCATATTAATTAATTTTTATACTTTCTTTTCCACTGCAGTGTCTAAGACATTATACTTAATATTTATTCACTGAATGAATAATTGACTGAAGCTCCTTTTCTGGTCCAGAAACTAGGATTTTAACTGCTTGCCGGTTATTTCTGGTTCAAAGTCCTATAGTCAACTCAAGATAATATGCTCAAAACAGAATGGATTTATTTATCCTGAAAACTTACATTGTATCCTGAATTTTCAGAATCACTTAGGAACCTAACTTTGTAGGAAGATGCTCCAAATGAAAACTTTTCAATGTTGGCTCTCTTATCCCAATCTTACTCCATTATGCTCTATTAATTCTCTTTCTGATGTGTTTTTGGAATTAATTCCTCTATTGTATTCACTCACACCACTCCTCCCTACCTCATTCACTGTGAGTTTTTCTACTTTGTTCAATTTTTTTTTTCTACATTCCCCCATATTATCAAAACTAGTTATAATCCTTGAAGTCCCAGTTTAAACCCACATGTGACATGAAGTCATCCTCAGTCCTATAGTCAGCGTAATTCCTCTCTCCCCAGTAGTACACTGTGACTCTCTAGCACACTTGGCATTAGAGTGGAGAAACTGGCATATTTATATCATGTTACTCTGTGGTTTTCTCATCTTTATACCCCAACACCTAATTCATTGCCTTCATGAAGAAGATAATAAATGATGAACTGATTGAATGAGTGCATATGTTTTACTGATTCTTTGCCATATATTTTTCTTCAGTGGAGAAGTATTTGTCATTCATCAAAAGTCATTCTCTTGAATATGTTTGCCCTTCACGTATATTCACCTTCCTATTCAGTTGCAGAATATCTCTAAGAGATACTTTTAAAAACAGTATTCTCCAGGTTGAAAAAAAGAAGTGTTCAATCTTTGAGTATAAGTTATCTCCTCACATTTGGGGGGAGGCCTGATTGGAGGCAATTTTGTTAGATTTCTGCTTCAGAGCATCAAAATGCCACCAAAAGTGTGCTAGTCCTTTACATTTTAAAGTTTTTGTGACATTGTCTGATTAGAGAAACACAATGTTTTAAACTTTTGCTTAAGTGATGCTAACAGATATTTTGATAATGCATTAGAAAGGAAGTTATGCACATAAATATTTCACTGTGCATTGATTATACTTATCTTCCTTTTAGAACATAAGAGGGAAATATGCTGTCAAGATATTCTCAAGAGTAGAGAAATACTGAGATTTTATTGTCTTCCTAGAAAAGTAAATAGTATCAGTTCAGTTCAGTCACTCAGTCGTGTCCGATTCTTTGAGACCCCATGAATTGCAGCATGCCAGGCCTCCCTGTCCATCACCAACTCCCGGAGTTCACCTAAACTCATGTGCATCGAGTCAGTAATGCCATCCAGCTATCTCATCCTCTGTCGTCCCCTTCTCCTCCTGCCCCCAATCCCTCCCAGCATCAGGGTCTTTTTCAATGAGTCAGCTCTTCTCATGAGGTGGCCAAAGTATTGGAGTTTTAGCCTCAGCATCAGTCCTTCCAATGAACACCCAGGACTGGTTTCCTTTAGGATGGACTGGTTGGATCTCCTTGCTGTCCAAGGGACTCACAAGAGTCTTCTCCAGCACCACAGTTGAAAAGCACCAATTCTTAGGCGCTCAGCTTTCTTCACAGTCCAACTCTCACATCCATACACGACCACTGGAAAAGCCATAGCCTTGACTAGATGGACATTTGCTGGCAAAGTAATATCTCTACTTTTTAGTATTCTGTCTAGGTTGGTCATAATTTTCCTTCCAAGGAGTAAACATCTTTTAATTTCATGGCTGCAATCACCATCTGCAGTGATTTTGGAGCCCCCCAAAATAAAGTCTGACACTGTTTCCACTGTTTCCCCATTTCCCATGAAGTGATGGTATCATCTGCCATGATCTTAGTTTTCTGAATGTTGAGCTTTAAGCCAACATTTTCACTCTCCTCTTTCACTTTCATCAAGAGGCTTTTTAGTTCCTCTTCACTTTCTGCCATATGGGTGATGTCATCTACATATCTGAGGTTATTGATATTTCTCCTGGCAATCTTGATTCCAGCTTGTGCTTCTTCCAGCCCAGCGTTTCTCATGATGTACTCTGCATAGAAGTTAAATAAGCAGGGTGGGAGTATACAGCCTTGATGTATTCCTTTTCCTATTTCGAACCAGTCTGTTGTTCCATGTCCAGTTCTAACTGTTGCTTAATAGTATCATATCATCTCAAAAATTAGGATTTATGGCTGTTTACAAATTATGGGGAGAGGTTATAGAAAAATGATTTGTTAACACTAATATGAGGGCAAAGGGATATCCAAGATGGCATGCCTAAAACAGGTCAGCCAACAGTCTTTAGGGTTCAGTGAAATTCTATGGCTTATCACCCAGGTTACGAATCTGATTCACCTCCTGTGAATAAAGTACTGTTCCAAATAAAAGGTCTATGCAGCAATCATTTAGTGAATAAGTGCTCTACATGATAAAAGTATATTACAAACTTTATGAATCCTAGAACTGATATCATCTTATTCACCCTCATATGCAAATAGGCATGCAGAAAACTAAATGCAGTGATACTCCTGCTATCCAAATCTTGGGACTCTATTCATATTCTCTTTTCTCTATTTCTCTTCTACTCTATATTGCTTTGGAGTCTGTCTTTCTCTAAAGCCAATATCTCGAAATATATTTGAGTGTAAATAAGTGATAATGAAGCCCTTTTTCAGTGTGTCTCAATTAATGCAGCTTTTTCTTTCTGATTTGTTTTCCAGTCTTTACTTTTATTATGTATCTCACAAAAAGGCTTTCCTTACTCCATCTACTTCTTTCTGACTATTATCTGATTCTATATCACAATATTCTAACAAAGACACACTTCATCAAGGAGAAACTAAATAGGGAGAGTACATTCTCTTTATTTAACAGGTAGAAAGAACTGAGGAATTTATAAGTTAAAAATTTTACCCTTTTAACACATTTACTCTGGTCAATCTTCACAGAATGCCTTCAAAGGCAAATCCAATATTTAAATAGGACTTTCAGATGATCCTTGTATTGGCAATCAATCGCACCCTAACTCCCTTTCTTTTAACTTTGTTTTTGGGAGCAGAGAATGAGGGCTTGGCGAGCGTTGAGTAATTATCTGGAAAAACTCTAGAAACACTGCCAAGCAGGGCCTTGTTGGGTTTATTACAGTCTCATTTCTCTACTTTAGACTGGGGGAAGGGCATTCACCATTTATTTCCTGTGCTTTCTAGGTGTCATTGAACAGTAGTTTGAAAAATAGATTGTGCTTACTTTATAATATTAATAAGTATTTACCAAGAAAAGTGTTTTTTTTTTTTTTTTTTTGGCTAAAATTAGAGCAAATGTGTAACCAATTCTATCCTGACTGACTTCTGAATGCAAGCACAGTAATTCTTCCTAGGTCCAGTCTTAACCTGTAACTAGTGGAGTCCATTGATTAAGAAGGGAAAATATTTATTACAGCCCCCTGGGATCTTTCATCTTTTAAAGGCAGAGACATTTTTATCCCTTCTGTTGCATCAGATTCGTCCCAGTACTTCAGTTTGAATTTCTTAGTTGATCCAGATTTTCTGGTACTTTCTAATCTGTCCTCATTTTCCTGTGCTTCACCAACAATGAAAGTCTGGATGATTTTGAAAGAAAAATGTGTTTCAATAGAAGGTATGAATTCTTTACTCCAAATCACTTCTATTTCAACTCATTTCTGAGCATCCATGTCTTGTTCTCCTGTCCATTGTGAAACTGTCTACTAGAGTTAGAACAGTCTAACCAGGGGACAAAATATATTTTCCCAGCTCCATGTACATTTATGAAATTGGCAGAGACAGAGATGTCTTCTCTTCTATTATATTTTTATTACAGTACAATGGTTGGTAAACTTTTTCTATAAAGGGTCAGCTAACAAAAATTTTAGATAGTATGGCCATTATATGGTCTCTGCCCCAACATTTCCACTCTGATCTTGCAGTGTGAAAGCAGCCGTACACAATATGTAAACAAATGAGTGTGACTGTGTCACAATAAAACCTTGGATTCTGAAATTTAAATTTTAAATAATTTTCACATGTCATCAAGTATAATTCTTCTCTTGATATTGTTTTTATGACTACTTAAAAATAATACCCATTCCAATTAGTGGTTAAAAAACAAACAAAAACAACCCACACCAAACATGTAGCAGGCTGGATTCATCCTCTGAGACATTGTTTGCCTATACTGTTCTAGGGCACTGAGTTAGGTCTTTTTATATATATGTTATTTTTCAATAGCTTTAAGTCACAATGGCAACACTGGCTTGAAGATTAATTAAAAACAATGGCTCTTTTCTCCTTATAATCTTTTAAATTTCTATTCAGTGTCTGTAGTATATTCTAGTTATGGCTCAAAATTTGATTCACTTTATGTAATATTATTTCTTGCCTATTTTCCAAGTTCTTTAGACAAATAAGATGCATAGACAGTTCAAAAAAATTTTTTTTAATTTGAAGTCCCTTGTTGCTGCTGCTGCTAAGTCACTTCAGTTGTGTTCAGCTCTGTGTGACCCCATAGACGGCAGCCCACCAGTCTCTCCCATCCCTGGGATTCTCCAGGCAAGAAAACTGGAGTGAGTTGCCATTTCCTTCTCCAATGCATAAAAGTGAAAAATGAAAGGGAAGTCTCTAAGTCGTGTCAGACTCTGTGCAACCCCATGGACTGCAGCCCACCAGGCTCCTCCATCTGTGGGATTTTCCAGGCAAGAACACTGGAGTGGGGTGCCATTGCCTTCTCTGGAAGTCCCTTGTTGGTACCATGCCTTTCAAAGATCTTGTATTAACTGTGGAGAAATGGAAAGAAACTACTCACTTATCCATGCAAGGTGAACTTGGAACTCTTCTAATAAAGACACCAGTTTCTTAAGAAACTGAATATGGGGATCTGTGGATATGCGTGTCAGTGTGTGGGCAAAATCTATATTCTAATCCAACACTTCTTAAGGGAATATTTTCTGTTTCCTCAGTGTAGTGAATCCATTTGCAGGGTCCCATTTGTTTGGATCTATGGCTGGTATATCCATTTCTAAATAGGTATTTTTCTTAACTTTGGGCCCTTGACTTCATTGTATTGTGATCTTCATAATGATTCTTTGAGTTCCTAATTCAGAGAGACTTGACTGTGTTATTATTTTAAAACCTAGCAGTTCTGATTTTTATCTCAGGATTATTTCAAAATCTTAGATAAGCTACCAGAATGTATCTCTTTTGGTTTCTGGACCTATGCCTACAGTTTTTCATATAACAATAATAATAACTAGAATAAAAAACATCTGTTTTAGTTCTTCAATTAAATTTTCCTCCTAAAGAACTCTTTGAATTTAAGGCCCATTCTAAGGAACTACCTTTTACCACTCATTTCAGAGGTATACACTCTTTCTTTCAGGTAAAAAACTATCAAAATGCAAGTATTAAGAGGATCACTTTTTTATTATATTAACTTTTTTTCAGGTAGAGCAAGAACATCATGTGAATAAACTCTTAGACATTGAAAATATCTGTCTTATCTATATCTGTATTACTAAAATAGAAGAATTTATTCATGAGAACTAGAATGAATCTAAAGTTAGTATTCATTGAATATTAAATGAAATAGAAAATTGTAACACTTCCGACTTGGAAGGACTCTTACAAAGTGGATTAATTGCTAACCCAGACCTTACATTACCTAGTTTACACACAGTTTCATCTCACACTTAATATAAAAATCTTCAGTAACTTTTTGGTCAAATATTAGAAGTCAGTCAAGAAAATTAGAGATACCAAGGTAACGTTTCATGCAAAGGTGGGCTCAATAAAGGGCAGAAATGGTAGGGACCTAACAGATGCAGAAGATATTAAGAAGAGGTGACAACAATACACAGAAGAACTGTACAAAAAAGATCTTCATGACCCAGATAATCACGATGGTGTGATCACTCTCCTAGAGCCCGGCATCCTGGAATGTGAAGTCAAGTGGCCTTAGGAAGCATCACTACAAACAAAGCTAGTGGAGGTGATAGAATTCCAATTTAGCTATTTCAAATCCTAAAAGATGATGCTGTGAAAGTACTGCACTCAATATGCCAGCAAATTTGGAAAACTCAGCAGTAGCCAAGGGCTGGAAAAGGTCAGTTTTCATTCCAATCCCAAAGAAAGGCAATGTCAAAGAATGCTCAAGCTACCGCACAATTGCATCATCTCACATGCTAGTAAAGTAATGCTCAAAGTTCTCCAAGCCAGGCTTCAGCAATACGTGAACCATGAACTTCCAGATGTTCAAGCTGGTTTTTAAAAAGGCAGAGTATTCAGACATCAAATTGCCAACATCCACTGGATCATTGAAAAAGCAAGAGAGTTCCAGAAAAACATCTATTTCTGCTTTATTGACCATGCCAAAGCCTTTGACTGTGTGGATCACAATAAACTGTGGAAAATTCTGAAAGAGATGGGAATACCAGACCACCT
>SJYT01048159.1:84930-111611 GCA_006410635.1 Cephalophus harveyi | reverse complement strand
AGGGGGTGGGGGTAGGTGCAGGGGGTGGGATTAGGTGCTGGAGCGGGGTTAGGTGCTGGGAGTCCTGTGCCAGTGAGGTAACCTATAATCCTACATGTCACCTCCCACGGGAGCTGGTTCCCTGTATATTTGAGGTGTCACCTAGGACAGTTGGTTCATCCTTTCCTTCCTCCCTGTGCTTAGTCACTTTGGGAGCTGAATGGTCTCACTAAGGGTGTGCATCATCCCGGAGAAACTCAAATATTACAATCCAGCTTCTCTTCCTCTGCACTGCTTCCCCAGATGAAGTAGTTAATGATCCTAAACTCTCACTTAGGTGCATCCGGGGAGCTGCTGAATGATAGAATTCTGGTTTAAAGATAACTTTCAAAGTGAAAAATACCAGTATATCTGTTTAGTTATACCTTGGGTTATTTTTGGTGGGGAGGGGTAGTTAGCATACACTTATATTGCATATTTTTCACAATATTTCTAACAAGTTATTCCTCCCTCACCCACCTCTGTTAATTTTTTCAGATCACACACCCAGCTGGCTGCATGTCCCAGTTTATTAAGTTCTTTGGTGAACAAATCCTCATCCTTTGGAAATTTGCCTTACTTCGAAAGCGCATTTTGATATTTTCTCCCCCTCCAGTGGGCGTTGTGTGCTATAGAGGTAACTAGAAGCCAGGGTCAGGGACTCTGCCCAAGCTCCCTGCGACAGAAACTGCCCCATTCTTTCCATTGTTGACCAAGGTCAGAGCGATTGATCCATATCAGGGGCTCACTGCTTTGAATCCCTGGAGAGCCACCGTTGGATTGATATCGTAGAATCTGGACTCCGGCAATAGGGAAGATGGATCCGGTGGCAGATGAGTAGTCTGGAGAGAGAGAAGGGCCTGGATTAAAGCAGAGAGGATGGATTCCAGATATAAAAAGAGAAACCTGGCAGAGGCTGGTGTCAAATTGGGTTGCAAGGTTCTGATGTGAGAGATCAGGGTGGAAGAGTCTAGGATGACAAGGACGGTAGGGCCACCAGCCGGGGACGTGAGGAGGAACAAGTGGGGGGTGGTGTGATAGAGTCCCCTTGGACACTACATGTGTGTGCTGCTTTGAGACCTTCTCAAGGCGGATGCTAGGCAGTGGTCTAGTTGGGTCAGGACCTTGGGGGACAGGCCGGGCTCTCTGCCGCCACGTGGAGAGAGTGAATCAGGAGGGATGTGTCAGCGTGGAAGATGCTGGCCCGGGAGGTGAACCAGAGGAGGAGGAAGACAGAGGAGGCTGAGGGGCGCAGACAGAAGAGGGGAGGGGATCAGGAGAGGCAGGGGTTGCCGTGGGCAAGGGTTCTGAGAAGAGGGAAGGTCACCAGTACATCCTAAGCAAGATCTCCTGAGAGAAAGGCTGACCCGTGTCTGAACGGAGACCCTAGTGATGCTGGCCGCCCTGGAGGCAGGGGGGCAGGCTGGGAGGGGGACCCCGGGCGCCCTCACCTCCGCTGTCCCGCCAGTGTACTGCTGCTGCTGCCTGGCCAACGTCTCCCTGCCTGGCATCGGGGGCACCGTGCCCGAGTCCAAGCCTTTCTTCTACGTGAACGTGGCCGACATCGAGAGCCTGGAGGTAGAGGTGTCTTACGTGGCCTGTGAGTACGGGGCCCGCGCATCCCTGGCACCCCCTGCCCCCCAGGGGCCCTGGTTCCCTGTAGGGCTGCCCTGTGGGGGGGTCCCCGCCTCCTGAACCCCGGCTCCCGCAGGCACCACGGAGAAGATCTTCGAGGAGAAGCGGGAGCTCTACGACGTCTACGTGGACAACCAGAACGTGAAGACGCACCATGACCACCTGCAGCCGCTGCTGAAGATCAACAGCGCCGACCGGGAGAAGTACCGGCGGCTCAACGAGCAGAGGTGAGGCTCCCCTGTCCAGACACCCAAGGGGCTCTGGTCCAGCCCCGCTGCCTGCCGCCCCTTTCCTCTGCATTCTTTGCCCATCTGCCCAGGGAGCGGGGCTTGAGGAAGCTCCCTGCCTATACTGATGGGCAGCAGGCATGCCTGGGCTGGCTCCTTTCTGGTGGCCTCTAGAATCTGTGAAGCCCGAGGCAGCACGCTGGTGTCAGTGGTGGGATAAATGGCTTCATGGCCTCACCCCAAATGTATGACAATTAGGAAAGGCTGTCCCTCACCCAGCCCTGGACTCCAAGCCCTGTGCTGCCCCTTCTCTCCCTGCCTTTGGCCGGGGCAGCGGTGGGGGTGTTGCTCTGGGTTTTCAGCCTCCTTGAGAGGCAGTGACCTATGCAGATGCCCCCCCAGTGACCTAGCCTGGGGCCTGGGGGTCCTTGTAGCTGCGCCAGAAGCTGAATGTCGTCTCCTTCCCGACAGGCAGATGCTGTTATATTCCCAGGAGGTGGAAGACGATTATAACCCTTGTGAAGAGGACCTCTTTGTGCTGTAAGTCAGCCTGGGTGGTGGTCATGGGCCTCCCTGAGGGTCCCTTAGCACTTGACGGCTTTAGTCTGGATCCCTCCTGTGTTGGGCTTCCCTGGTGGCTCAGCGGTAAAGAATCTGCTTGCCAGTGCAGGAGACGCAGGTTCGATCCCTAGGCTGGGAAGATCCCTTGGAGGAGGAAATGGCAACCCACTCCAGTATCCTTGCCCGGGAAATCCCATGGACAGAGGAGCCTGGCAGGCTACAGTCCATGGCGTCACGAAGAGTCAGACACGACTTAGCAACCAAACAGCAACTACCTCCTGTGTTACGTGCTGCAGTGCAAGGAAGCCCTTTATTGCCCTTAGAGCTGGGTTCCACGGAGTCGGCCTGAGCCCCGAGATCCTGTTAGGGGCACCCAGAAGAGTTCAAGAGCAGGGAAAGGTTATTAAGAGAAACGGGAGCCCCAGGAGTCATCTTCCTATTGGTCATTTACACCCAGATGTCCGCTGCATACAAGCTGTCTATCAGGATGCGGGGGCTTGTCATCCATTGCTGCCTTTGAATAGAGCACTTCCTTGTATGGAATATTATGGGATCATCAAAAACTTAACTCTTGAATGACATTTCTTTTCCCCCAGAGCAGTTGGTGGTCAGGATTGGAACCCTGGCCTCTATACCTTTAAGGCATTGATTTCATCCATAAGCAGCTGTGTTTAATAGTGCCTGGTGATAAGAACAGAAATGTAATTGAACCGGAAACAGTTCTGTCAGCTTCCTGTTGGGATGGGGAGTAGCACTTGCAGTTAAAACTGTTTCTGCCTTTGAGCATCTGCCTGCAGCATGGGAGACCTGGGTTCAATTCCTGGGTCGGGCAGTTCCCCTGGAGAAAAAATGGCAGCCCACTCCAGTATTCTTGCCTGGAGAATCCCATGGACAGAGGAGCCTGGCAGGCTACAGTTCATGGGATCGCGAGAGTCGGACACGACTTAGCGCTGCTTTTGATGTTGCAACAGAGGTGCAGTACTTTGATTCTGATCAAGTGTACTTTCTAATGCGCACCTGCTTTTGAGATGTAAAAGTATCTGGGAGCTGAGTAGAGAGTCTCCTCAAGGCTTTTGAATCTCTGTCTGTTGAATCTGAAATTCCTGACCGCCCAAAGCTGCTTGGGGCATTGAGCACCTTGCTCTGTGGAATACAGATGAAAAGTCTAGATTGTTACGTTATCAGACCATATCTGAATACGGCTCATATATTCATATAGTACTATAAGTCAGTGACACTCAGATATGCCCTGTGCAAATTAAAACAAAGCCATCAAAGTATTGATTTCTAACATAATTTCACAGCGGTGAGAGAACAGACTGTACGATTTCAATACCTTTAGACCATGAAATTTTTGCGCCTTGTTTTATGTCCCTGGATATGTTCCAGTGTCTCCTGGCTTATAGTCTGTGGGAACTTGAATAGAATTTGTATCCTGCCGTTATGTGAAAATTGTGTAAATCTTAATTACATTGAGTTGGTTCATAGTGTTTTTCCAGTCTACTATATCCTACTTTTCTGTCTATTCATTCTAGTAATTTTTGAGACTTTGATATTGAAACTCTAACTAAAAATCTTAATTTATATACTTAAAAAAGTTATTGTGATATATAGTAGAAATATATGTAAGTTCCACTTACATATAGTTACATATAGGAACTATATTTAAGTTCCACCATAGTGGAACTTTGTTCTGTATTTTCTAGGTGTCCTATAAAGCCATCTAAGGAACACAGTTATACACAGATGATGGTGAGCTGTGGGGATATCAGTCCCTCTGCCTCGCTCCCCCTCCTACATCACTGCCCGCCCCCCGGGGCTGGCTTCTGACTCCCCAGTGCCTGCCTCAGTACCTTTGAGCGCCACCTTTTTTGTGGTTGGCTCAGGGGCTGGAGAGTCATTTTAAGAGTCCTCCTCTGCGTTGGGAAGGCTCACCTCCTGTCACTGGCTTTAATTACCCATCCAGGGCTTTGAAGGTGGATTTCAGTTTCTCACATTAAGTCTTCACCTCAGAACTGCATTATCAGCTGTTTTTTTTTTTTTTTTAATCTTTCTCTTCCCTTTAGGACTAAGCAGAAAGAGAGGAACACAGTTCATGGGGCCTCTCTCTACAGCTGTGTTTAAACCTCCAGTAACCTTCCTGTAGATTTCTGGCAGTCAGGCCATCACTCACTCAGAGATTTTGCTAATCATAGAATGGCTTAATACCAGTTCTTTGCTGACCTCAGTGGCACTTGAATAACTCTTTTCACTTTTATCCTCTTTTCTTCTTTTAAAAGGCTTATCTGACTTCTGAAACCGTTTAAATGTATAGCAAGCAAAACAGTGTAGTTTTGGTTCCCCACGTGTGGCTTACTTGGTAAACTTTTGTGTCTTTTCTGCCCTCTCTTTCCCATGTCTTGTCTTGTGAATGCAGGTTTTTCCTTGAGCAAAACAACCGGATATTTCAGACTTTGTTGGAGGTGTCCACCAGTCAAGACAAGACTCTGACAGCTGAGCATGCTCGGGGCATGGGTTTAGACCCCCAAGGAGACCGGAGTTTTCTCATGGACCTGCTGGAGGCCTACGGCATCGATGTCATGTTGGTCATTGACAACCCCTGTTGCCCATAGGAAGGATGAGCCGCTATCACGCAGGGATGGCCTGATTTCTAATTGACACACAAGAGTATTTATACTTCCAACAAATGTAATTTTTGCATCTCCTTTCTTCCCGTCTTCCTGAGAGGTAAGATGAGAGCGCTTTGATTTTGGAGGTCGTTGGAAGCTGCCACTTTCCGAGCTGCTGCTGGGTTCAGACTTAGGAGTTATCAAAGCAGCCTCTCTCGTTTCCTCATGATTGACTTGAGGTGATGGAGTGGAGGTCACCTGTTACCAGGAGCTCTGGACACCCTGGCTGGACTGTTGGGAAAGTCTGTCTGGTCTGTGTCATTTGATGTATCAAGAATGAGACCACAGTCTGCCCAGTGTGGCCTTGCATATCCATCTGCCCAAAGCAGAAGCTAGACCAGATGGCCTTCCAAGGTTTTTATCAGTTCTGGGAGCCTTGTCTTGCGATCAAATTCCCTTTCTGGTTTATTAGAGTAAATCTGTGTTTTCTCTGTTCACATAAAGACTTCAGAGTGGGACAAAGGATGTTTCTGTCACCAGGTATGAAGCTTCTCTAGACAGAGGACAGGGAGAGGTGGCTTCTCAGTCAGCTGAAAACAGAAGCTGTAAAAATGAAGCCTTGAAACCTTTCTCTAAGTTAACGGCGGCCGCTCCACGTCATAGTCTTGTTTCTCTGAATCCCCTCCTTGGGATGGGCTGGCACATTCCTCCGGGCTGATGTCAACAGGAATGTGTACCAGTTAGGAGCCTTCATAAACAAACTTCTCTTTGGCAGAGACAACATTCCTCAAGCTAGGGACCTGGGACCAGAGACGAACCCGACTTGTTAGCAGAGGCGGCAGCGCCTGCCCCCGGGGGAGTGGGTGGGAACCCCGTGCGCGAGTGAGGAGTTTCTCTGCTGTGCTCTGGAGTGCTTGGACCTGGGGTAGCTCCTCTCGGCCCTGCCTGTTCTCTTTGGCTGGAGTGTTCAGTGGGTGTCAGCCTAGGTGAGACAACCACGGTTTGTTAGAGAAGCCGGCTCCTGTGAGTCGAGTAGAGGTCTTCTGGGCCAGTTCAGGATTTTGACTTGGGGTCCTGGGTTGTTTGTGACATATAACTTCCTCCCCTTCACTATTCCTGCCTGGCTGTGTTATTGGAATAGGTGTCTGTGTATCTGTGTCTGGGACCAAGTTTCAGCCAGGCTAGCATCAGAGAGAAATAACTTTCAAATGGATGGATCGTGTGTCTTGTCTCAAGACTAGCTTTGTAGGGCTTATTGCTTTATTCAAAACCATTCTCACTGCAGCTCCCTGATACAGAATTCAAGACTAAAGAAGCTCACATGTGGAAATGCAGACATTGACTAATCGAGGTAGTGTCTTTTATGTAAATATATAAATAAGTCTGGGCATTGAAATGTAAACTGTACATTTTTCTCCTCTGTGGGTTTAGCCATCATGTCAGTAATATATTTGTTTACAGAAGAAAAAAAGAATCCGTTTAGAAGCTGAAGCTTCACTGGCTTTTTCCGTGAAGAGTGGCCATCTCCTCTTGTTCCTGGAGAAGGAGCAGCCTTTGTAACTTGGGTCAAGTAATGGTTACTCTTAGTATTATAGGAAGGTTCAAGGCTTTCTAAGTTGGGATGGGCGGTCAGAAGTAGGGGTGGGGTAAAAGGAAAGGTCAGGTTCTCTTGGAGGACACAGGTAGGCCCTCGTTCTGTGAACTCAGGAATTTGTTGGGCAAATACTCTTTGTAAGCCCTTCTGCTCCAGAGGGCTTCTGCATGCGAATGCTTCTGCTTCTGTGCCATTGTAACTCCAGGCTCAGACATGCTGATGTGAAGGTAATCAGATGAAAATGAGGTTCGTGTATTTCTCTTTGAATCGCGGGCCCAGGGTTCCACACCCCTTCTTTTAACTCCGTGCACTTCTAGGCAGCCGTCCATCTGGCATCCCCTGGGCTGGGAGTGGCCCCGGGAGAGGGTGCAGCCGTGCGGCAGTGCCACGTCTGGAAGCCAAATGCAGCCTGTGTTTGGCTGACCCCAGAGCAGAACCCCTCTGCTCCCCTTACCCGCCTCCGCCTCCCCAGCAGAGTGCTGGTCCTTCCCTGCATTGCCAGCTTCCTGGTGAGGCCAGGAATCTAGCGCAGCACCCTCTGCTGGGCTGCAGAGCACGCTGTTACCCTGTGTTACCCTCGTCACTGTCATCCCGAGGAGACGTGGATGGAGGAGTTCATCTTTTGAAGGCTCCCTCCCCGGCCCCCCCCACCCCCACCTTCTTCCCCAGTCTCCCAGGTGAGCAGGACGCCAGCATCACTTGCTGCCAGGTCTCTGAAAGAAGACTTTGTTGGCGAGGTACCAGGCAGGGCTCCCTGCGCAGGGACAGCAGAAGCCAGAAGCCACCCAGACCTGCTTCTGTATCACTATGGAAATACTTTCAGAGAAACCATCTGCTTTTGTTTGGAAGTCACTGAAGAACGTCCTTCTCTGTCCTCTGTAGAAACAGGGCTTATTGTAATATTACTGTGACCTTCGGGAGCAGGCTGGAAAACTCAGGTGTGGGTACATTGATTGACGGTGACCTTCTGTCCCTCTCGACTCTTAAACCTCCTCCTCCCAACGCTATGCCAGCTGGCTTGGTCCTTCTGGGGAACTTTAAGCCTGATCTAACGCCAAGCTGTACGTGTGTGTGTATGTGCAGTCGCTCAGTCATGTCCGACTCTTTGTGACCCTGTGGCGTGTAGCCCGCCAGGCTCCTGTGTCCATGGTGTTTTTCAGGCAAGGATACTGGAGTGAGTTGCCATGCCCTCCTCCAGGGGATCTTCCTGACCCAGGGATTGAACCTCCGTCTGTTGAGTCTCCTGCACTGATAGGGGATTCTGTACCCGCTGAACCAAGCTGTAAGCCATGCCCTAAGCTGGAAACATTGCTGACTTGAGATGTGGGGGCCACTGGGTCATCACTGGATGAAGTCAGAAGAAATTCTAGGTGGTGAGAGTCCTTGTGGGCCTAGAATCCAGGCTTGGAGTTTGCTGATGTCTAGTCGGATATGACAAAGTTCTGGCAAAATGGGTTTTTTTCACTTGTGCAGGCTTGGCAGATGGTACTCTTCGGCCTTTGGGACAATGTCCAGTTGTCCTCTGGATTAGGACTATTCTGAAGGAGTCAGAAATGGTAGGACTTATCTTTCCCCAGACCAGAAAGTATGGGCCAAATAACAGTTCTGAATTAGCTTTGGCTTTTGCTAAGCACAAAGCACCCCTTAGGCCTGGCATAGATCCCTTCTAAGGTAAGTGCCCATACAGTCCTCAGTAAGTTGTGAGTGCTGTGGATTAGAAGGCTGCCTCCGTCATTCATCCTGGCGTTGAGTCTCCATTTGGCTGGAGAAGGGAAGCTGAATTCATTGATACATTGATAGAAGTCATTTAGCCTAGGAATTTGCATTTATAACTTGTTTGTCCCACGTGAAGAAGCAAGCTGGGAAATTTAAGTATAGCACAGGGTGCAGATAATTCTCAATACCACATGTGAAGAGTCATTGATCAGTGTAACTACCTGTTTTAGCTAGAAGATAAAGGTAAAGATAAATGAAATCATAGCTGAACCACTTTTTCATTCTGGTGGTTATGAGGACAAACTTGCTATTTGTCTTAATACACTGAAAGCCCTTCAAACAGAGTAAAAAAGATGAGCTTACTCACCTTTAAACCAAGGCCTTTGGGGAAGCTTTTGCAAAGGGCAGTGATGTGAAGTTTTCGTTAACCTTTTAATGGCAGTACAAACAACCCTCCAGGAAGAAGGGGACCTCAGGAACTTATTTTTGTTTTGAAACGAAACTACCCAGGTGGCGCAAGTGGCAAAGAATCCACTTGCGTCTCCTGCTAATGCAAGAGACGTGGATTTAATCCCTGGGTCAGGAAGATCCCCTGGAGAAGGAAATGGCAACCCACTCCAGTGTTCTTGCCTAGAAAATCCCATGGACAGAGGAGCCTGGTGAGCTACAGTCCATGGGGTCGCTGAGAGTCAGCCCTGACCCTGGACTGCTAAATCAAAGAAAGAAAAGAAACCACAGAGCACAGGGAATGAGGAGCCCAGGGGGTGCTTTCTCCCATCCCAGGAGGATCACACTCACAGAGGTACCGGAAGCAGGGGGTTGCTGCTGAGTAAGACCAAGTGTTGGGCTTGACAATGAACTTGCCTTGGCGTGATGACAGTTCTCCACCAGGCGGGAAAGGTGGTAGTATGAGGACCAGGTCGGATGGGCTCTCGTCTCCCCGGTAGGCTCCTGGCTGTGGGCCCGGCCTCCGAAAGGGCCAGTCCTCGGCCCCTTCTCTGCACTCCTGCTCTGCCTCCCCGTAGCGCCCTGCGGTGAGGCTCCTGCGTGGCTGGGGTCACCGCAGCAGGCCAGCCCACCCCTCTCGTTTCAGCAAAGCCCTTTTGTGATTCAGGTGTAGGGGAAGAGGAGCTCAGGGCTCCTTTTACTCCCAAGTCATGGATGGATTTTTTTTAAATATTCCATTTGTATTACTAATATACCTCTGTTCCCAGGAGCTACTGGAGGGCCGAGTGTGGTGGGAAAAGGCTGTGAAATAAGTTAGTTAATGTTTTTCTGATAAGAAATGGAAGTTTATTTTTATATGGATATGACTATGTGATGCATTGAGGATGCAGATGTTGAAATGGAAGGAAATATCAAAATGATAATCCTGGAAGAAATGGGCAGTATTACAATTTGGAAGCAGCTGAGACCCCCTTTTTTTGTTTTTTATTTAAATGTTCTGGTGAGTGAATAAGGACTGTCTGTGAAATCTAACAGCCTTTTGAGGAGATAAAGTTGACAGTCCTGTGGAGGATAACATACAGTCGCCAACTTTAAGTAAGACTCTTGTACAAAAAGGGGTGAATGTGATCAGGCTGATTGCTAGGGCTCTTAACTGGAGGGAGTCAGAAGTTGTTTTATAGCTGTCACTTTAGCTCATTTTTTTGGAGCTGGAATACAGGGACTGTTGGATGAAACTGCACATTTAGAAAGGAAGTAATTTGCTAGTACTATATAGAGAACTGATGATGGAGAAGTAAAGCCCTGTTCTCATCTCTTTAGCATTTATTCTAGAACCTCAGCACTGAATGGTCTTTTACAGGTAATAGGATCTCAATTCAGGAAATGTATTTAATCACCATAAACAGATGGGTACGAACCACCTCTCTTTGCTACAGAATGCCTCTTTACACTAATGGTACATCTATTTTGCTAAGGGCAGTTGGGGGATGCGGAGGTGGGGTGTAGGGTTTTATGAACTAGCCAGAGATGATCCACAAAATGAAAAGTCCACACACAGGTCACTGAGTTATCGGGTTGTCAGCATATACTGTTGACATTGGAGTGAAAACTCCTTCCTTTGTCCAAATCAAACAAAGACTGAGTTTCAGTCTAGCCCTCCAAGACCAGTGAGGAAAGAGAGGACAGTTGGGGGATGCGGAGGTGGGGTGTAGGGTTTTATGAACTAGCCAGAGACGATCCACAAAATGAAAAGTCCACACACAGGTCACTGAGTTATCGGGTTGTCAGCACTGTTGACGTTGGAGTGAAAACTCCTTCCTTTGTCCAAATCAAACAAAGACTGAGTTTCAGTCTAGCCCTCCAAGACCAGTGAGGAAAGCTGTAGCGTCTGTGCTTCTGAGAAGACTGGGGAGGAGACCTGAGGGGTGTGGGGTAGAGGAAAACAAAACCAACCTCCTGTGTACAGCTCAGGCTTGTTGGCCGAATTTTTTTTTTTTTTTTTAAATCGGTCTGACGAGTAAGTCTTTTCTGAAAAAGAAACTTGGGGGAAGTTCTCTGTTTTCCAAGTTTAAGATCAGCATAGCCTCCCCGTCGCCTTAAATGTCAAACCCCTATTGTGATGAATATCCCAGTGTAAGTCATAGCAATAAGAGAAACGGAATCTAGTTTTGTTTCAAGTCTTCAGCTCCTAGGATGAAATTAGTAAGACAGTTGATACATCTCCCTGAACGTCCTGCATCTGGCTCGGCTGTTCTCTCTCTTCGGTGGTAATCATTTAGAAGGCCTAAGGAAAGCTGGGATTCATCCCAGCAGGTACGTGTTTCTTGAACTGATTTTGTTCTGTGCTACAGATAACATCTGTATATATCATATCTGTATATATCCGAATCAAGCTGTATGTAGAGAGGTTGATATAACTATATTTACAGAAAACAGTTTTTATGATTAAAATTCACATTTTAACATGAACACGTGTGCTGCACTCCTTCGCCTGGTCCGAGAAAGGTGGTTTGTGATAGGAAGGAGCAGCAGCCGCAGGCATGAGCAGAATGTATGGTGCTGACCTCACTTAGGGTGACGACGGAGGCTACAGAGGCCTGTCCTCAAGGCTGCGGTCTGGATACACACTCTCCAGGTAAGGGGAAACCGAAGTTGGGAGTAACCATCCCCATTGTGTCAAAAAGTCAAGACTGTGCGCTCAGTCACATCAGGCGACTTCTGGAGGGGGACCCCACCCAGACCAAAGCCTTTTTGTTTCACATCTTCTTCCTACTAAAGTCCACTTTAAAACATACTGAGATGTACACACACACACGTCTTACTTTTAACCTTTTGGGCAGTCACTTATTTTAAGGCAGTATAGAGTCAATTCCTAACACTGTTATCTCTGTGTTCTAAGCCAGGTTCCTACCTTCCAAGTGACGCAACCACATATTACCTGGCTCCTCGGGGGGGTGAGAACACAGCTAATTATAACCATGCATACACATTGGCTGTGGGGTCGAGCAAAAGACTTTATACTAAGCTATATTTAATATAACACCTCTGCTGTTTTGAATAGAAATGCTGTTGGTTTTTCAGTGACATTCATCTGACATAAAGTTTGTACAAATAGAAGGTGGTGCGGGGGAACTCGGGTTCTCACCAGACCCTTTGCGTTCCGGTCTGGCTGATGTGGGAGAGAGTGTCATAGTTGTGTTAAACATCCTTTACGTGGACCTTATATGGAAGGACAATGGCAAGAAGGCAGTAGATGATAAGGCAACTGTGTTCTCAGTTAAAAGCCTGAATCAAGAAAACAAAATTTGAACTAGGACATATTTACATTTAAAAATGAATCAAAACACTAATCTGAATTAAATAGCCTTCCCCAATCCTATGTTCCATTATTTCTATAGAAAAATTAGAATCACTAAATACATACCTGCTGGTAGTCAAGATTCTGTGCTGGTTTTTTGCACTCTTATTATACAACCAGTATATGCCAGATTCTCTTGGCTCATGTAGAGACTATTTTCTCAGACCACAGCACCCCCTCCCCGGCACCTTTGGACCCGTCTGCTTTTAGTTTCATTAGTTTTTGCAAAAGTACAGCTTTTAACACCACTCTGAAGAACACAGAGGTAAACAGGTGAGCATTATTTTATGCGCTTTTTAAGCTGCTTGTCATGGTCTTGTCATGGCTGCTTTGTAATCCTTTAAGCATGTGGTCTTCCCTCTCCACAAGGTCCGTGGGTGCAAGTACATGCACTGTCCTAAAACTGATCTGCCTGAGAAGCCTGCCAATTCTTCTTCCCCTTTTCCCTTTTTTTTTTTAAAGTGCCTTAGGTCTCATCCACCTTATTGCAGTGCATTGCCCTCTGGAGTATAAAAACCTCAGGGGCACCAAAGTGATTGTAATGACTGGCTAACAAATCTATGGCAAGGCCAGTACTGTCTAGTTCCCTGCTTTTAACAAACTAAAGGAGGATCTATCTAATTAAGCATTTAAGCTGATATATCACTATGATTTTTGATATGACAATGTCATCCAGTTGAGTTGCATAACAGAATCTTTCCCATCTGCTTATTTATGTATTTATATCTATAATGTTAAACACTGTCTCAGCTGTAAATAACATGCCTTTGGGAGGAGACAAGATGGCAGTGTAGAAGGGCGTGAGCTCACCTCTTACGGAAACACCGGAATCACAACTAACTGCAGAACCACCATCAACAACAAAACACACGCCGGAACCTACGAAAAAGGCTATGCCAAATCCAAAGAGGCCACAGTAAGACGGTAGGGGGCACAATCAAGATAAGACCAAATCCCATATGAACCGGGTGGGGACCCACAAACGCGAAAATATACCATAGACGTTCTCCCGCAAGAGTGAGCCCCACAAAGGGCTCCCCAGCCTGGAGATCTGGCAGCAGGAGGAGGTGGCTCCAGAGAATCCAGCTTTGAAGGCCATTGGGGTTTGACTGTAGGAATTCCACTCTTGGAGGGTGCAGAGTCTCACATACATGAGGATTCAGGGAAAAAAAGCAGTGACCTCATAAGAGATTAGGCCAGACTTACCTGCTAGGATTGGAGGGTCTCCTCTGGAGGCGGGGGGCAGCTGTGGCTCACTGCAGGGACAAGGACACTGGCTGTGATAGTTCTAGGGAACACTTATTGGTGTGAGCCCTCCTGGATGCCCCCATTTTCTCACCAAGACCTGGCCCCACCCAACAGCCAGTGCTAGGACACCCCAAGCCAACCAACCAACAGGGCAGGAGCACAGCTCCACTTAGCAACAGACAGCCTGCTTAAAATGCTGAGAAAACAGCTGCCCAATAAAAACAGTCCCTGACACAGCCCTGCCCACCAGAGGGACAAGACCCAACTCCACCCACCTGTGGGCAAGTACCAGTTTCTCTCACCAGGAAGTCTGCATAAGCCTCTTGGATAGCTGCACGTGCCAGGAGCAGGCAGCAAGAACTACAACCCTGCAGCCTGAAGAATGGAAGCCACAATCACAGAAAGTCAGACAAAATGAGATATCCCAGAAGAACAACTAGGTGAAGTAGACACTGGCAATCCACCTCAAAGAGAATTCAGAGTAATGATAGTAAAGATGAGCCAAGACCTCAGAAGAGGAATGGAGGCACGGATCAGGAAGATACAAGAAATATCTAACAAAGACCTTGAAGATTTAAAGAACAAAGATGAACAATACAACTGAGATGAAAAATACACTAGAAGGAATCAGTGGCAGAATATATGAGGCAGAAGAATAAACGAGCTGGAAGACAGAATGGTGGAAATCACTGCCATGGATCAGAATAATGAAAAGAATGAGGAGAAATGAGGACAATTTAAGAGATCTCTGGGACATTAAATGCAACAACATTCACCTTATAGGGGTCCCATAGGAGAAGAGAAAGGACCCAAGAAAATATTTAAAGAGATAATAACTGAAAACTTCCCTACCATAGGAAAGGAAAGAAACACTCAAGTCCAGGAAGCACTGAGTCCCAGGCAGGATAAACCCAAGAAGGAACATGCTGAGACACACAGTAATCAAACTGACAGAAATTAAAGACAGAAATATTAAAATCAACAAGGGAAATGTAACAACATACAAGGGAATTCCTGTAAGGTTAGCCGCTGATTTCTCAGCAGAAACTCTTCAGGCCAAAGGGAATGGCACAATGTATTTAAAGTGATGAGAGGGAACCTACACCCAGGAATACTCTACCAAGGCTCTTTATTCAGATTTGACAGAGAACTCAAAAGCCTTACAGACAAGCAAAAACTAAGAGAATTCAGCACCACCAAACAATTTGCAACAAATGCCAAAGGAACTTCTCTAGGCAGAGAAGGCCACAACTAGAAACAAGAAAACTGCAAATGGAAAAGCTTACCAGTAAAGGCAAACACACAGTAAAGGTGGGAAATCATCTGTAAGTGATTCAAATATTCCAGATATATCAAAACCAGAAATCACGAGGAGAGCACAAATGCATTAGAATTAAGACTACCAACTTAAAACAATCATATGTATCTACAGACTGCTGTATCAAAACCTCATGGTAACGGCAAAAGGAAAACCTCAATAGATACCCCACACAAAAAAGAAACAGGAAACCAAACAATACTAAAGTTAGTCATCAAATCACAAGAGAAGAGGAAGGGAAGCCGTAAACATAGTGCAAAGGCTACCCAGGGAAATGGAAGAAAATATTTGCAAATGAGCTGAACAACAAGGGGTTAATCTTCAAAATTTATAAACGGCTCATGTGACTCCGTCACTCAGTCATGTCTGACTCTGTGTGACCCTGTGGACTGTAGCCCACCAGGCTCCTCTGTCCATGGGATTCTCCAGGCAAGAACACTGGAGTGGGTTGCCATTTCTTTCTCCACTAAAAAATGGGCAGAAGATCTAAAAGGCGGCATGCAGATGACCAAAAAACACCTAAAAAGATGCTTAGCATCACTAATTACAGAGAAATGCAAATCAAAACTGTCATGAGACATCACCTCACACCACTGAGAATGGCCATCATCAAGAAGTCTACAAATAATAAATGCTATAGAGTGTGTGGAGAAAAGGGGGCCCTCCTACACTGTCAGTGGGAATGCAAACTGGTATAGCCACTCTGGAGAACAGTGTGGAGGTTCCTTAAGAAACAAGAGTTATCACATGATTCTACAATCCCATTCTTGGGCGTCTATCTGGAGAAAAACGTGGTTGCAAAGGATGCATGCAGCCCAATGTTGACTGCAGTGCTCTTTACCATAGCCCAGACGTGGAGGCAACATAAGTGTCTGTGGACAGATGAATAGGTAAAAGAAGATGTGGTACATACAGTAGAATTACTACCTGTTAAAAAGAATAAAATACCATTTGCAGCAACATGGATGGACCTGGAGATTATCATACTAAGTGAAATAAGTCAGACAAAGACCAAGATCATGTGAAATAACTTAAGAAAACACAAATGAACTTATCTACAAAACACAGACCCAAAGAACATACTTACTGTCACCAGCAAGGTGGGTAGGGAGGATAGATTAGGAGTTTGGGCTCAACATGTACACACTGCTATATTTAAAACAGAAAACCAACAAGGACCTAATGTTAGTTGGGAACTCTGATTAACACTGTAATATCCTAATGGAAAAAGAATTGAAACAAAATAGGTACACATATCTGCATAACCAAATCACTTGCTGTATACCTGAAACAACACTGTAATCAACACTACTACTATATAAAATAAAAATACAAAAATTGGAGTTAAACAAACAAAAGTGTTTTTCAATAAATCAACTCAGAATAAAGAGCATTCTAATAAAATGTTAATTTTTAATTTTCAAAAATTTATAATATCAATTGTATTTCAATAATTTATAACATTCTCTTTTGAGTTAATTGACACTTGAACTAAAAAAAGTTATTTCCATTTTTTGTTGGCAAGAAGATAGTTCCGATAAAAAAAATTTCAAGCATAAATACATTATGATAGCATTCTTTGCAGAAAGTGGTATGGAAATACACACATAAGAAAAATCGGCATTTTTCAATGACTAAAGAGCTTACTAGTTTATTTTTGTAAATGAATTATGAGTGTCAAATTGCTATCTATCTCAATTACACTGAAAATGTTTAAGAGAGTGATGTAACAGTTTAATTTTAAAATATCAATATTTACATGACACTAGAAAGTATGTACTTTGGCAACTAACTTCCCATGAAAATTTTTAGCTGTCAATTTAAAACTGCGAAGGGTTACATGATTTTTCAAAATACTTCTAGGATGTACATGAGCAGAATAACAGTGTGTGGACCGCTGCTTTACAAGATCGTCCCATTCAGTTCGGGGGACCTCTCCTAGTAGAAGCACCTGGGGAGGGTGGCCCGCCTTTTAAAAAGTGCAGATTCCTGGGCTCCGCCCTCCAGACCGAGTTACTAAATTCGGGTTGGGCCCCAACTAAGTCAATTTCCAACATGCACCCTAGGTGGTTTTCAGGCAAACCGACATTTCAGAAGCAGGACGGTGGGGGGAGGGGGGAGAGAAGAGTATTTGACAGTATTTCAGCCGTGGCTGAAGAGGGACACACCTCCCCCATGCGTTTTGCTTGGGCAGAGTAAATGGAAAGAAGCGGAGTCGGAGCTCACCAAGCCGCAGCACCGGCGGAAGGGCCTGGGGACAGGCCGAGCGGCGGGGAGGCAGGCGGCTTGCCTCCCTGGCCCCAGCGCAGAGGAGGCTCCTGCTCCCCACTAGGGGGCGCTGTCGAGGTCGGGCCCTTCTCCGGCCCCTGCGGGTGGGGATTTCCTGGGACCGGTCTTAGGAAAAGCGGTCTTCACGGGGGACCGGGCCGAGACCTGTGTTCAATCCCTGGGTTGGGAAGATCCCCTGGAGAAGGGAAAGGCTACCCACTCCAGTATTCTGGCCTGGAGAATGCCATGGACTGTATAGTCCATGGGGTCGCAGAGTCGGACATGACTGAGCGACTTTCACCTCACTTCACCACCATGAAAAAGGTTTAAGTGGCCTCTGCCTCCTCCCAGAGTATTCTGGGATTTGTGAAACAAGGTTATCATTTTCAAATGCTTATTGAAAGACGGGGTCCTATCGTATCTTTAAGGAATTCACATAAGATGTGTATGTCCTTCTCGGCCCTAATCCTGCCCAAAAGAAAAGTGAGCAACACAGCCAGTTCTCTCAGGAAAGCCATCACAGCCACTTGATTATTTTCATGGTTGTTCTTTAGGACTCGCTTCCCTTTACACCTAAGGAATAGCACCATTAATATTACAAATTCTAGAAAACCCTTCCATAACTCATACGTTTAATTCAACATTTGCTGTGTTGAAACTAGGGTACCAGCCACTGTGGGGACACCTTCTGTTTTACCTACAGTCCTTTTTGACCACCTTAGTTTAACATCCAAGTCTTCAGAGGCCATCTGTAGTAACTTTTTTTCCCCACTTATAGGTTATTCCACATGGCTTGGCATTTCCCAGTACAGAAAAATTTACTGCCATCCTGAAAACGCTTCCAGATCTTTTTTTTATGTGAAGCTAGAATTCACTATGAACGTTTGCAAACTGGAGAATTCTGTGGGTTGTTATAGAAACCATTCGCATAATTTACATTCAGAAACAAAAGCTCAGGAGACTGAAGGATCACTTTACAGAACCTTGGCTTGACAACACTGGAAGTCTTCAGGAGCCAAACTCTAAACTTGTGACTCAGAAGGGGCTTTTCAGGTCTTTTCAGGTCTCCCTTAATATAGCCCAGAGCCTGGCACAGCACTCAGCATGTATGAGGAACCTATGGAAGGGTCTGTTAATAGGAAGGAGGGAGGAAAAAAAAAAAAAGAAAGGAAGACCAAAGAGGAAAAGACCAGAAGCTGTGGGGAGCTCACCCCGCTCACCTCTGGAAGAAGCAGAGTGCAGCGGCTGGCCTGGAGACACTCGGTGCCCTCAACATGCAGCTTGGGATCTCTCGTCTTTTTACTTCTGTTGGTACAGGGAAAAGCAACCTTGGAAACCAGTGCTCGCAACTGCATTCAACTGCCAGAACAAAGCAAGTTCTGCACGTCTTTGGGTAAAGTCAAATACATGGACTCATGGTCTCTTGAACCATGGGGTTCTGTGAATAAGTTTTCCCCCAGTGCTTCTTGCTTAGTGTTGAGATACATTCTAGATAGAGAAGGTTTATTTACTGCAGAGAACTATGCATGAAGACTGATTTTTCTCTCAACTGATCTTTAAGTAGTTCCATGTATACCTAATTCTTGGGCTATTTAAAAATCCCAAGTTTAAAAACTGGAATGAAATGAAATACTTTAGAAAAAAGTACTAAACTTTTGATATTTGGTACTTCTTGTGAGTCTATTACTTGAAAGAGAAAATTTTTTATTTTAATTTAAACTAGATGGATTTATACGAACAACTAACCTTAGCAGTTTTTGTATGATTCTCCGTATTGATATAAACAGTCTACTTAGAATACTGCATCTTGACCTTGACGACATGGCTTTGGAATAAAACTATTAGCCTCTCTATACACACACACACACACCCCCTCATGTATATACACCCTGCAGCTAGAGTCAGTGGGAAATGGGTAAAAGCGAAACCTAAGAAAATTAGTCCATCTTTATCACTAATATCTGGAGAACAGATAGGCTACCCACTCCAGTCTTCTTGGGCTTCCCTGGTGGCTCAGCTGGTAAAGAATCCATCTGCAATGTGGGCGACCTGGGTTCAAACCCTGGGTTGGGAAGGTCCCCTGGAGAAGGGAAAGGCTACCCACTCCAGTATTCTGGCCTGAAGAATACCATGGACTGTATAGTCCATGGGGTTGCAAAGAGTCAGACACGACTGAGCGACTTTCACTTCACTTTATCATTAATTAACGATAGTAATTCTTTCAATTAAACATCATGGGTTTTCTAAAGCAACTTTACAGTGTTCTAATCAGATACTCAGAGGAAGCTGACATGACTTGATTTCACTTCCTGTAGAGACCAAAAGGAAACTATGTTATTGCCGCTACTGCAGATGATGACAGGAACCATGTGCACCATAATGACTTCGTCTAATTTAAGCAATATCATCAGCTTTTCCTTCTGGTTTTGGATGTCAGCATTATGAAGGAGATTCGAATATAGCTGGTCCCACAGCCTTGTGGGACACTGTGTAGCTTCTGGACCCTTCATAGGAGAAGAAAGACTTTTCCCTTTCTCCTTTTTACTATAGTTACAGCAAGTAAATCAAAGGCTGCAGAAGCAGCTATTCAGCATCTGAAGAATTGGTACTCAAGGCGAGAACTACACAAACTGAGCAAAGACGTTGTGCTGCCGGTGCTGGCACGGAGAATGAGGTAGCCATGGAGACCCGGCCGCGGCAGCAGCAATGTCTAACCCTCACGTGGGCGCGAGAGGGAGCTCTGAGACAGAGTTCAGAAACAAATGGAGCAGATTCCAGTTGGCATGGTAACACATGCCTTCTCAGTTGCTCTGAAGTCTGGCGGAAGGCTGAGAGCATCCTTAACCAATAAAACTCTGGCAGAGGTACAGCTTAACAAATCACAATAGGACTTGGGAGGGTATTTTGTAGTGGAAAAGGGAAAAAAGTCTGGAAAATGTCCAAGACACTCAATACCTTTTCATTAATGCCCCGGGAAGAGGCAAGGTGAGCTGACATGAATGGTAACTGATGGTACTTCATGCTGACAAAAGACTTTGCCCACACAGTCCCTCATATGAGACTCAAAAACAACCCTGAGAGAGAGAAGCAATTACGTTGTTCCACTCCAGGATTCAGGGAAGGTAAAGGATCATGAGGCCAGAGAGTGGCAAAGTCAAGGTTTGTATCCAGTAGTTCTGACCCTGAGGCCAAAATTCTGAGCAGGATACCATGCTACACTAACTCCTGTCATTTCAGTCAAAAGACCAAGACAGCTCCCAAACTCTGATCTTCCCAAAATGCAAGGAGAAGGCCAACCTAGGAGACATGCACTCCGCATGCAACCCAAAAACCGAAAGGGTGCTACAGCTCCCAAACCACGCAAGTCTCCAGTGAGATCTCTGCTTGGACTTCGTGGGCGCTCGGATTGGTAAAGTCTGAAAATACAAGCCACTTAAAGCCTCCCTGCCTACAAACCCCAGTCCACTTACCCTATAGTGATGAAGTCTCCTTTGCTGATGGTGTTGGGTTCCATGCAGATGTTCATAAAGTCTTCTTTGCTCTGAAAAGTTAGGAAAACTAATGTTAATGCTCTGAATTTTGGCCTATGGACCCTGTTGCCCTCTTAGCCTTGGAGGGTTGTGGTTGGAGCTGTGTATTACAGAAGGGACTTGACTTTGAATGACTTAATCCTGAGTATATTTTCAGTCCTTTTTCTTCCTTTTTACATTAAGACCTTTATTGAAGCATAATTTACATATCATAAAATTCATCTCCATTGCTTGCTTGCTTTTTTTTTTTTACTACTATATACATAAGCTAGGTAAAAACTCAGGTTTGGAGGTTGGTCAAGTTCTGTTGCTTGCTGATAATCACAATTGTTACAGTCTTGAGGGTTCCATCCCTGGCAAGCCTCTCTCCCAGCAAGTTTCCATCCTCACTGTATGTCCGCATCACACCACACCAGCTTGATCGGCTTCTTGGTGTGCAGAAGTATCTGGATTTTTTTTTTTAAACTCTCTACATGCAGACTTAGTGAGTGACCAGAGTTGAAGAACAGCAATCCATTTATGCCATGGAATGGAAGTGTTTTTAATGCAGGAGTTGTGGGTTTGATCCCTGGGTTGGGAAGATCCCTTGAAGGAGCAAATGGCAACCCTCTCCAGTATTCTTGCCTGCAAAATCCCATGGACAGAGGAGCCTGGCAGGCTATAGTCCAAGGGATCGCAAAAAGAGTGGGACATGACTCAGTGACTAAACAACAACAAATGTTTTTAAAACACTGCGTTCCCAACCACAGAATGTTCTAGAAGAACTAAGCTACAAGGAAGTGGCTATAAAAAAACAGACTTGGTTCTCTGGCCACCCCCGAACTTTACTACCAGTTGGTAGCGAACAATACAATCTGGCCCTCTATAAATCAATCCCAATCCTTCTGGGTCTGCTTCAAATAGAATTTTGTTCTTTTTGGAAAGGTTCAAAATTCATAACCCCAGGGTCACCCCCAGGTCTCTGCAAGCTGTCAGCCTTTGCCCAAGATTAAAGGGCTCAACCAAACCACAACTTCACATCTCAACCAGGAATTACAAAACACAGAGGGATAACTGCTCGAAAGTCATCTCTTACTAAACGACTTATTGTCATCTTTGTACCATGAACTTTTCTAAGTGCTAGGGTCCCCTCAATGAACCAGAAACACGAACATTTCTGCCTACAAAGAACCTACATTCTACCAGAGACAGTGAAAGGGATGAACAAAACACAACCATAATAAAGTAATAAATGATCACAGATATTAGAAGTATGCTAGAGTATACCAGTATAAAAATAGTAAGCTGGAGAGTATGCATATTAGCATAAATGGTATAGAGTATATTAGAAATATTATGAGCACATTATAAAAGTGAGATGAAAGGTGATGTTTAAAGAGGAGTCCAAGTATGCCTCATTGACGAGGTGGCCTCCAAGCAGACACCTGAAGAAGATGTAGGAACGGTGGAAACCCAGGGCAAGCTTTAAGAACCGTCACCAGGGTGGCTGTTAAATTCAGACTCAGCCGCATTCTCAGAGCTTACAGTTCCATGGATCTGGGGTGGGTCCCAAGAACCTTCACGGTTAAAAGGTCCCAAGCAATGCTACTGCTGCTGATCTAAGGCCCACACTTTGAGAACCACTGGTCTAGGGACGCGCAATCCACACAAAGGATACTGGCAGGGCAGGGGCCTTTGGTGGGAGCAGGTCTGACATGGGAAACAAGAGCACGGGGCCGGCACGGCTGGAGCAGGGAGGGAAAAGGAGACAGGAGGAGGAGAAATCAGGGAGGACAGACACTGGACAGCCCTGCAAGGAAGCTGGCCATTAGGCTGAGTGCAGCAAAAAGCCACTGGAAGGTCTCAGGCAGAGAAATATGATGTGTTTTTTTTTTTTTAAATGCTCTCTCTGGATACTGTGTTTAGTGGAGAGCGAAAGCGGCAGGGAGACCACTTAGGAACCTATTGTAATAATTGGGCTAAAATACGACTCTGGCTTGGAACAGTTGGCAGGGGAGACTGTGACGTGCTGGCAATATTCATTAACAGAAGGTGCAGCCACTAGGATTTCCTCGGAGGTTTCAGGTGTGGACAAGGAGCATCCAAGATGTTTGGCCTGAACAACTGAAAGAATGGAATTACAGTCAGTTGCACTGGAGGAAGAGTGAGAATAAGGCGATTTTCAAGGCGTGGGAGGGAAGATCAGGAGCTCAGGACATGCCAAGACTGAAACGTATATGAGACATCAAAAGGGGTAAGTGGATATATATACGACTCTAGGATTTGACTTTTGTAAAGCGTGCAAGTGTGGAAATCAATGTATTGTAATACGACAGATTCAGTGAGAAAGCCTTATCTCAGTAGTGGCTGAAAAGGTACTTGATAAAATTGTATAACCACTCATGATAAAAACTCTTGGCAAACTAGGATAGGAATGGAAGGGAACTTCCTTAATCTGATAAAGGCTATCTATTAAAAAAAAAAAAAACCCCATCAAATTCAAGAATGAAGTAGTAAAGCCTTTTTCTCTAAATTAGGGATGAGACAAGAACTCCTGCCAATACTGCTTCTGTCCAACCCAGTACTGAGGTCCCAGCCAATGTGACAAGGCAAAAGGCTATAAGTATTTGAAAGGAAAAAAATCACATCAACGCACCATGTGCAGTTGGCATGACTGAATCTATTGAAAATCTAAAGGAATCCATAAACATGATAAGAATTGTAGGTTGCTGGTACAGCATCAATATAAAAAAATCAATTACATGACCATCTACTAAATCAGTTAAAAAATGACATTTTAAAAGACACTATTTACAACAATGTCAAAAATTAAGATAACCAGGAATCTACTCAGCAAGACAAAATGTTAAAGAAAACTATAAAACTTCACTGAAAGACATTAAAAGCTTAAATAAATGAAGAGATATGCCATGTTTATATAACAGAAGAGTCAATGTTGTAGAAAATGTCATTTCTCCTCAAATTGATCTACAGGTTCAATGGAATCCTGATCGATTTTATAACAGATATTTATGCAGAACAAACATTCTAAGAGATTTATTGAAGTCAAAGAGCCAAGAATAGCCAAGAAACCCTTTAAGAAGAAAAACAGAGGGACTTACTCTAAAACTAATAATTAAGACAAGCATAGTACTAGTACAAATAGAGAAAAATAAAGCAACGGAGTAGACTTAGAAACACCTCCATGTATACAAATTCTTGATGTATGACAGGTTTACTGCAGATCAGTGGGAGAGGGGGAGGGGTGGGGCACATTTCAATAAATGATGCTTGGACAACTGGCTTTCTATATGGAAGGAAGACAAAATTAGAGCTTCACCTCCATCAGTACCGTGACACTGAATCGTTTGCCTTGGAAACAAACAGATCATTCTGTTGTTTTTGAGATTGCATCCAAGTACTGCATTTCAGACTCTTTTGTTGACTATGATGGCTACTCCATTTCTTCTGAAGGATTCCTGCCCACAGGAGTAGATATAGTGGTCATCTGAGTTAAATTCACCCATTCCAGTTCATTTTAGTTCGCCAATTCCTAGAATGTCGACGTTCACTCTTGCTATCTCCTGTTTGACCACTTCCAATTTGCCTTGATTCATGGACCTAACATTCCAGGTTCCTGTGAAATATTGCTCTTTACAGCATTGAACCCTGCTTCCATCACCAGTCCCATTCACAACTGGGTGTTGTTTTTGCTTTGGCTCCATCCCTTCATTCTTTCTGGAGTTATTTCTCCACTGATCTCCAGTAGCATATTGGGGACCTACCAACCGGGGGAGTTCATCTTTCAGGGTCCTATCTTTTTGCCTTTTCATACTGTTCATGGGGTTTTCACGGCAAGAATACTGAAGTGGTTTGCCATTCCCTTCTCCAGTGGACCACATTCTGTCAGACCTCCCCACCATGACCTGCCCGTCTTGGGTGGCACCACAGGGCATGGCTTAGTTTAATGAGTTAGACAAGGCTGTGGTCTGTGTGATCAGATTGGCTAGTTGTCTGTGATTGTAGTTTCAGTCTGTCTGCCTTCTGATCCCCTCTCTCAGTGCCTACCGTCTTACTTGGGTTTCTCTTACCTTAGACGTGGGGTCTCTCTTCACGGCTGCTCCAGCAAAGCACAGCTGCTGCTCCTTACCTCTGATGTTCGTTTCCAAGGCAAACTATTCAATATCATGGTAATCCAAGTCTATGCCTTGACCAGTAACGCTGAAGAAGCTTAAGTTGAACAGTTCTATAAAGACCTAAAAGACTTTCTAGAGCTAACACCCAAAAAAGATGTCCTTTTCATTATAGGGGACTGGAATGCAAAAGTAGGAAGTCAAGAAACCCCTGGAATAACAGGCAAATTTGGCCTTGGAGTACAGAATGAAGCAGGGCAAAGGCTCATAGAGTTCTGCCAAGAGAACGCACTAAGCTAAGCTAAGCTAAGCTAAGCTAAGTCACTTCAGTCGTGTCCGACTCTGTGCGACCCCATAGATGGCAGCCCACCAGGCTCCCCCGTCCCTGGGATTCTCCAGGCAAGAACACTGGAGTGGGTTGTCATTTCCTTCTCCATGAAAATATTCCATAAATGAATTTCAGTAACTCTTAAACAGTCCACAAAATTTCCTAAGAACCTGTGAGAGTATAATACCTGGCAATCCTCTCTAAAACAGAAATTCACCTATCTGCTACATTACTGCTGATGATCTGAAATGTACATGGATCTCTAAAAAATAACAGTACTGAATAAAACTGAAAGGATCATCCAAGTTCCTACATAATACCAAAGTATTTATCCAGAATTACTGAATAAATCATAGCAATTTGGTATCCTTTTCAGAAAAAAAAATCTAAGAACTTACAAGCATGTGGCATTTCACACTGTACCAACAGAGTAACAGTAAATGAAGGTACAACCACTACAACTTCTTCACCAACTTCTGTGTCCTGAAATATGATGTCTGCCCCTGGCAGCTAAGAGAACGCACTAGTCATAGCAAACACCCTCTTCCAACAACAGAAGAGAAGACTCTATACATGGACATCACCAGATGGTCAAAACTGAAATTAGCTTGATTATATTCTTTGCAGCCATAGATGGAGAAGCTCTATACAGTCAACAAAAACAAGACCAGGAGCTGACTATGGCTCAGATCATGAACTCCTTATTGCCAAATTCAGACTGAAATTGAAGAAAGTAGGGAAAACCACTAGACCACTGTATGACTATACAGTGGAAGTGAGGAATAGATTTAAGGGACTAGATCTGATAGATAGAGTGCCTGATGAACTATGGATGGAGGTTCATGACATTGTACAGAAGACAGGAATCAAGACCTTCCCCAAGAAAAAGAAATGCAAAAAACCAAAATAGCAGTCTGAGGAGGCCTTACAAATAGCTGTGAAAAGAAGGGAAGCGAAAAGCAAAGGAGAAAAGGAAAGATATAAGCATCTGAATGCAGAGTTCCAAAGAATAGCAAGAAGAGATAAGAAAGCCTTCTTCAGCGATCAATGCAAAGAAATAGAGGAAAACAACAGAATGGGAAAGACTAGAGCTCTCTTCAAGAAAATCAGAGATACCAAGGGAACATTTCATGCAAAGATGGGCTCGATAAAGGACAGAAGTGGTATGGACCTAACAGAAGCAGAAGATATTAAGAAGAGGTGGCAAGAATACACAGAACTGTACAAAAAAGATCTTCACGACCCAGATAATCATGATGTTGTGATCACTCACCTAGAGCCAGACATCCTGGAATATGAAGTCAAGTGGGCCTTAGGAAGCATCATTACGAACAAAGCTAGTGGAGGTGATGGAATTCCAGTTGCGCTATTTCAAATCCTGAAAGATGATGCTGTGAAAGTGCTGCACTCAATATGTCAGCAAATTTGGAAAACTCAGCCACAGAACTGGAAAAGGTGAGTTTCATTCCAATTCCAAAGAAAGGCAATGCCAAAGAATGCTCAAACTACCGCACAATTGCACTCATCTCACATGCTAGTAAAGTAATGCTCAAAATCCTCCAAGCCAGGCTTCAGCAATACGTGAACCGTGAACTCCCTGATGTTCAAGCTGGCTTTAGAAAAGGCAGAGGAACCAGAGATCAAATTGCCAACATCCGCTGGATCATGGAAAAAGCAAGAGAGTTCCAGAAAAACATCTACTTCTGCTTTAT